>JACEGR010005856.1:0-67789 GCA_014170235.1 Listronotus bonariensis
AACCTTACTTTTTTGGTTTTGAAGAAAATGGTGTTTGAAAATGTCCAAACGACATCACAATATGCAGTTTTTACCGTAAAACAAATAAACATGACAAAAATTTAAAATGCTTAAATAGTTCTTTTAAAAGGCTCTACCTTTAAAGACCATTATAATACTTCTTCCTCTTTAACCGGAAGTGCTGTAAACTTTGAATATTGAAATATTAAAAAATAATTAGGGTGTTTTATTAAAAATACCAGGGTTATCATACTTAGAAGTTCAAATTTTACAGCACTTCCTGTTAAACAGGAAGTACTATTATAAAGGTACGCCCACATACGTCGGCATCGGACGGACGGTACGGATCGGAAAATATGGTTTTAATTAAATTAAATGAAGCAGGGCACCTATGTGCGGGCGATTTGCACCCCATTTAAAATATTCCGCGAGAATATAGCAACTGGAATTAAATTCCGGCCAAATCCGGCCACTACCGTTTCATATGTGCGATACAGGTCAGAAATTATGTTATTTGACAAGAATTTAAGCCGATTCCTACCGAAAGGTTTAACCCAGTGGTTTTTACCATGGGTGAAAATAAAGGCGCTAACTTTTAATATTTACCCATGGTATACCCATGACTCGCATATGCGTGTGTGTTATTTAATTTTACCAAAACTATTTTTCCTATCCGTACCGTGCGTCCGATGCCGACGTATGTGCGCGTACCTTAACTGCCTTTTTACATTAGCGAAAGACGGAAATGCGGGCGACGGACCAACGCTATCGAAGTGTATGGAGTCAAATGAAACCTTTCATACGCAGAGAAGGGGGAAAGTCGGCAAACTCAAAGGCTTTTTAATTTTTTATCTCTCTGTCCGTCAAAACCGGCTTAGTGTGTAAACGCTAACGGTCTCTAAAGGTAGAGTCTTTAAAAACAACTATATTAATTTAATTTTATTTTTGTGATGCTTATTTGTTTTCCCATGCATAAAACTGCGTATTGGGCTATCGTTATATATATAAAATATTAGATCAGGAATGACCTGTAGAATTTAAATCCTAAAAATATACAGGGTATTCCATTTAAAATATTAGAATTTATATCAGTATATCAGAAAGTAATACACAGATGCTATTATATCTAAAATTGGCATTTGGTGATACAATATAACTTCCCTAAATTTGAAAACTATACTGTTGCGCTAAAGAAAATAAATTAATGGGTAGTAATTTCGTTGTCAACCGGTAAATAAAGAAACATTTTTAAAAGCTGATTGTTGCCCGTGCAGGGTTCGGGCAACAACTTTTAGCCGCGGGCGTAAAAGTGCTATTTTAAGCCCTTGGTACAAAAATAACTATTATACAATAACAAGCGTGCCTGTGATTTTTCCGTTTTGACAGTTTCTTAGTTTCCTTTACATTTTACATTTCGAAATAAGTATGCACTATGTACAAACTTAAATTTTCACCATATTACATAAATAATCAAGATTTTTTTTTAATAAAAATACACAAGTTTGCAAATTTGAAAAAATATTTATACCAATTTTTGATATTGTCAAAACTACCGGTACATTTCTCTTAAGAAAAACTCATATTTTTAGAGATATCTCTTATACCGCTGAAAAAAAATCCGATGATTGCATTTTAGATTTTACCATGCATAACTTTTTATATGGAACAACTTCTTTTCGTAAAATTTATATTTAAAAGGTTTTCGATATGGTGCGAACTTAAGTGGACACGCTGTGATAGTACTCTTTACTTCTTTAGTTGGTTTCTTAAACCAATTTTAAAGCTTGACTTGATGAAAAAGAAAGTTAGGGCGATGCTGATACCCAGAGTTTCTTTATAAGAAGGGGTTTAGACAAAAACAAGACCGGGCTAGCTTTTGTCAGGGACGTGAGGGTGTGAGAATTACGATTTCGGTTGGCAGTTCTGTTCAAAGTTGGTAGCATTATCAGCTGATGACAGAGTCGTGCCTTGTCGAAGCTTTGTTTGGTAAAAACTGTGGAAATTTTCCATTTTCATTTTGGTTGCATATTTTGCAAGGATTTCCAGTTGTTAATGTTTTTGGTTAGTTTAGAGACTTTTCATATTATTAGTTCGTACTTGTTTTATTTTAGAGATTTTGATAGTGTTTAGTCGAATAGTTTTCAGTCATTCGTGTTTTTATATACATATGATACTAATGAGTGTCCGCTAATTAATGGTACACAGAAAAACCACAGATTTCTTATGCAAAAATACCCATTTAGGATTTAAACAAACATACCTATATCCAAAAGTTAATGATAAGGAAGATACGGGGTGTTAAAGGGATATAAATATTTTTATTCATGCATTTCGATAATTTCTGATATGTTTTAAACATTTTAATAAAACTCGGTATCCAGGAGTTTTTTCTATCGGCTATTTATATCTGAGCAGTTGTAATTATAGCTAATACGATGTTATTGAAGGTACATACTTTCGGGTGCACTGAACAACTAAAACGTGAATACCCTAAAGCGGTTGTCAAGACCGATTCTTACCAAGTATACCTTTTTTGTGCAGAAAGCATAGAGAAGCTTACTAGTTTACATACATACAGAGTAGTAACAAAAAATTGGGTAGTTTTAGAGAATTTAAAATAGTGTACCCATCGCCCTCTAGTCTACACACAAAAATTAATATTCGATCTGAAAAGCTAATGTTTAAAAACCCCGAGATACCGTTTAATTAAGATAGGTAAAAAGGGGGAACAATCATCGAAATAAATGTACTTTTTCTTTTTACTATGACACCCCCTTATCTTCCTTATTATAAACTTTTGGATATTAGGTATGTTTGGTTAAATATGAATATTTTGGCATAAGGAATCTGTGGTTTTTCTGTGTACCATTCATTAGCGGACACCTTGTATACAAAGTTTTTAAAATGGTTTTTGACTTACGGAACCATGGAAAATGTTTTGCTCTGCCAGGTACCTCATCGTCCTGTCGTTGCTTTGATAATTTTTTAATTTTCAATATTTAAACCACATTTATGTTTTTGTTTTAGGTTATGCCTATTAAAATAATCCAATAAACTTTGTTTATAACATACAGTTCTTTTTTGTTTTCTCCTTAATTCTACGCCACTGATCTGCATAAAATCAAACATGGCCGAAAATGGCCCGACTTGACGTCACAGCCGCGCTAGCCAATATGGCGAATGTCGTGACCTTATCTCATCAATCGACTTTGGCTGATACCCAAACAGCAAAAACTTTCCATTGAGCAATCCCCCATATAAGTAAAGCATGCGTCGCCACTATTTCTTGACCTTGCTGCAGAGCTGGGATACACTACCAAACAATGGTTAAGCTGTGGAGCGGACATACAGCATCGCGAGACCCGTGCTTTACTTATATGGGGGATTGCCCAGTGGAAAGTTTTTGCTGTTTGGGTATCTTTTTCACAAGACCCTAATTTAACATTAAATCGAAGTCCAAAATATCTTGTTCAGTTTAATGTCCCCAGCCTAGGGGTATATCGACACAATATTGTAATGTTATAATACTTATATTGCGTCAATATAGCTTCAATAATATTGGTCGTGTGTGGAATGTTATAGCCACGTCAGCTTCAAAGAAGCTCGAATTTCTCTTTCGAGCCAAAAAATATTTTGTCCCTTCTAATCTTTGTATGTATCCCAAATTGAACCCTCTTTGAAATATTGTTACCATGGGCTGTCTGGCTGGTGGTAGTGGTTGTGTTTAGTCGAGGATCTACCCGAAAGAGAAGGATTAACAATATATTAAAAAATCAGCCAACCTAAAATTATTGTTTTCCCGACGTTGCTACTCCTGGACTATTAGAAAAAAAATTTATTATGCTAACGCTTTAGAAGAATTTATACCTCATAAATATTTTTAAGTAAACTCATACTCTTGGGAGATTCTAAGTAAAAGCTTCATTTATCTGTAACAATGGTTTGTCATGTCTTTTAAAAAATGTATTATTAGGTAAAACTGTAATAAAACGCATACTTTTAGTTATTTTGGTATATTATTTTTATTTAGACCAAAAATGTTAAAAAGTAGAAACAATAATTGGTATATTTTTAACTTGGTCTTGGTTTCCTGCACTCACCAAAAAGGCATACAAGGCCTTTTGCACACGTTCTTGTTAGTGTACCATTAAAAAAGGAACACAGCTCACCCAGTTCTAAAATGTTAAAAAGGATTATCAATATTAGACGTTCAACCAATTATAACCGCGGTAATAATGGGTGGCAACTTTGACGTATAAAACATTGTTTAAACGTCAACATAACCGATTGGTAAACACCGTTTTAGAATTGATTTTTCGCCTTAAATTGATGATTAATAATTTATAATTACCTATTGCATAATTTTTATGTTTTTATTATTGTTTTTATTTATATCTTACTTATTAAAAGCAATAAAAAGCTCAACAGATACAAAAATATATTCAGTTTTTTTCGCAAACCACTCAATTACAATTTAAAGAAAAATATAGATAACTAATAATTATAATAATAAGTTTTGTAAGCATATACTTTTTTATTTTATGCTTTATTTGTTTTCTGGGAGATTAAGTTTTTTTTTAATATACTTTTTTGACAAGTTTGAATCAGTTTTTTGTGATGCAAAAATATTTTTTTTTCGTGGATCACAATATAACCTAAACAAACCAGATAGAAGCACAAATTTTAAAGAAAATATAGCATGAATTATCCAGTTTTTGCAAAATCCAACCGCCATATTTAATTCCCTCTGAATTTGGCAGTTCTCACTTCTTAAAAAAATTATATATAAGATGTTTTTACAAATTCTCCTATACGAAAGATAACTAATATATGTTAATATATAATATGTAACTATATTAAAATTTTGGAAGATTACGCTTAATTTTAAAATTATTCTTTTATTATTATTTGACAAAAATATTTATAAAAACTATGTTCTTACCTCCAGGTACAGTAACATTTACGCACAGTGGACAGCAACAACGGCATGGTAAACATTGTGGCTTATACCATAGTGTACCATAAGGGCATGGTGTTTTAATAAGAGGACAAAAACACCTGGTAACACATAACGTTGTAGTGCTTGTAAAAATAAGACGAAAAATGTTATTGAAAGAATTACTGTTATGTAGCGCATTGTAACTTAGTGGTTAGCACAGTTTATAAGTCAAGGTAATAAAAGTTATATTTTTATACTTATACTTATCATAAAATGTATATTTTTACAGCCAGTTTATTTTTATGCCATTTTTTCTAATACACATATAATGTATCACATATGTATGGTGTTTACATTTTAAATTGTCATTTATGAAAGTTCTACTTTTAATTAAAACACAATAATATAAATGTAACATCTTTACTTTTTTACTTATAATACCAGAATATATTTTACGCATTTCAATCCTTACTTGATCTGCATTATCTCATTAACATTTACAATACTCGTCAATACATTTCAGTCCCTTAACACATGGTCTTGACAACGTCCCATTAAAGAAAGAACACACCTCACCTTTTTTCTAAAACAATTAAAAATTATATAACACAATTATTAAATGTTTTTAAATGACGAGCTGATTTTAAGGTTTTTTTTTTATATTTACGTAAACCGTAAACAATAAATTTATTGTTTTAAAGGCCCTATTTCTATTAAATTAAGGCGCATTTTAAGCGCGTCGAGGGAGACACGACTTGAACGTGCCACACGCGGTACGTGGTGATCCTCTTATTGAGACACGTGTGTCGTGAAAAAGACAAATTAAGGCGCGACCAACGCGTACGACGCGAAAGCTGTGCCACTAACACAAAAAAATTAATGCTTTTTCGCGTAGGCGCGTCGCTATTAAATTTGCGCTATTTAAATTAATTTCTTAAGTTTAAAAGTACGTGCTGAGCTGCGGTCGCGTTGCACGTTATACGTGTCTTAATTTGCGCCTTGCCTAAGAAAGAAATTTTAATCACCTTATAAGTTTATTATATTGGTAAGAAAAATGGACATTTTTTAGGTTACAATTATAAGCTAAGTGCTGCTGATTTTATTAATTTTTTTAAATATAAATTACAGCAAGGTCAAAATCTCATGATTTCAACAATGAGCAAAACAATAAAACTATATTTTTCTGAAAATTCGGCGCGACCGACGCGAGAAACTGTACCAACTACCACGAAAGCACTTGACTTGCGTCACGTTGTGTTGCTTTTTAATTTGCGCTGCGCTGCTTGTGTCAAACGCGTTCCATTTTGCGCCTTGCCTAATTGTTGTGGGAAATTCCAAAGGACAACGAAGTGATCTAATAAAGCTTAAAAGCTTTATTAGACCATTTAACATTTTTTTCACACAAGTTTCGACACGTTTAACACTCGACAATTTTAAAAAATTTATTAATAATAGTTTTGTATAAAAAATCAAATGCCAGCTCTCCGGTTTATATTTACATAAATCACTGGAGCAGCTCCCGGTACCTACCTTAAAAGTAAACAGCATTAAATATTTAACAAAGCAAGAAAAAAAATGAATTAAAAAAATGCCTTTAAAATAGCAAATTCTGGCAATTTTGGATACGCGACTGCATAATTTAAAGTTTGTAAAAATACACGTGCCACTATAAACTGTTTAAGGAAATATTTGCCAGTGAGTAAAAATAAGAAAATTTAAAATCTGTCTTACCTGCTGGTCTAGTAACATTAACGCAAACTGGACAGCAACAGCAACAGAATGGGAGAGTTATATTCCACAGTCCCATATGGGCATGGTAGTATGAAAGGACAGGTTCTTACGCATCTCACACCACAAATGACTGGTGGAAAAATAAGTGAGCTGCTAGTTAAAGACAGGCTTAGGACTACTATTGCCAAAATAATTATTGCAAAGCGCATTGTTTATTTTTTACAAAAATTTAAATTAAATACATTTAAATATATATTGCTTTGGCTTTTATACTAATATTTATACATATATCAACACAAAAGAGGTTTAAGCACTAAATGATTTTTTTTTCTTAATGCATATTTTATTTGACATGCTTTACGTAAGAAACATTTAATTACTTTCTTTTATGATTATAACATTTTTTGTTATTTATTATATTTGCTATATACAGGGTGCGAAAAGTTCCTTAAAAATGTGAAGTAGGTACGTACCGTTTATTATAAATACACTGCGTTTATAAATCTTGCACAATACTAATACAAAATATTTTACTCCCTTTAAAGACAGTTGAAAGAATACGTCCTGCTTCTCTATGCTATCCACCACGACTCTCTCCCCAGACCGGTTTCGCCTGCCTTACAGGAACTTCTCCAGTGAGGCTGTATCGAGTCGTGGTGAATAACATAGGAAACCAGCGTCTTCTTATTAGACAAGTTTCGTTGTCCAGCGGTAGGATATTAAATCCTGCCGTTGATGCCCTACTGAAATCGCATTCAGTAAATACGAGCATCAGTTGTAGCGGGGTGGCTATGTATCTTAAAGCAAAAGGAAAAATTCCTACTGTCTCGGTGTATAATACAAAATATTATTTTGTATTATACACCGAGACAGTAGGGAATTTTTCCTTTTTGCTTTAACTTGCACAATACTTTTTATCATTGTAATAACTCACCAAAGCTTATGCCTAAGTACCGGAGTACTGTGGATGTCGGGTTATTACATGGTTAACACATCATTTTCCCTGGTCTGTCAACGTTGTCCAAGAACTGAAACATGCAGTTTACAGCATCTTGAACAATGCGGTAGTGCCACCCCTAACATTATTTTTAAATAAGTACTGATACAAAAATTTTTCACAAATTCCTTTAAAATTCAGGTAATCATTCTTGGAAAAAGCGACGTATACGTCAAGTGTTTTTCTTAAGCTTGGGTGACTTATTTTTTGACACTTACACCTGTAAAACAGAGTGTCCTTTAAAAGTGTAACGATTCACCACTTTACTTTTTTACTGGACGCACTATAGATTATTAATTTTTTTTCAGAAAATGTTTGATAGTATAGTAGTTACTGGATCGTTACCCTTTACCAAGAAAATATGCCATTACTCACTAATATTACTTAATCTACCGCCACTTCACATATTCATACAATGAATACCGTCTTAGGGCCAGAGTCTTAATATAAGACAAGAAAGGGTCGTAACAATGGGAATTCAAGGAGTTTCAAGAAGTCAACTTACTGTATTAGATACCTTTGGATAAAATGGTACCAATAAGCTACTGGCTAAACAACAGTTTATAAACAAATATACCAAAGAGAAAGGAATGGAAGGCAAGTCTTCTATTCTTTTTTTTACGATTTTATAGGGTTTTTAAATATCTACGAGAATCTCTTTACTTTTTGATTGGGTGAGTTTAAAGGGCTCGAAAAAGGCTCATTTTTTTATCTTTTGTATGTAGTATGTACGTTACTTACAAGAAAAGGTAAAAATAGAAAATGGTGAATAATAGTTCTTTTTATATTTTATGTACTATTTTTTTTTTTTTAATTGGGCATTTTAAAATGGTTAAAGTTCCTGGATGTATTAACAAGACATGTGTTAAGAAAAAAAGAAGGCTAAAGATGAATTTTTATAGGGTTTTTTGCATTTTATCGTAAAAGAAACAGGTAGTGACCTTATTTTTATTATAACTCACTAAATTTTGATGCTAGAGACTTTCTTTATTTACTTTAAAAAATCCATAAGTTGTTCTTGAAAAATGCATCATTTTCCCCTTATTAGACTTTGAATCCATCAAATTTTGCATTTGACGAAAAAAGCTAAAAATTAGCACGGCTATTTCGATTCGTATTGATCGTAGAAAAATTATACCAAAATAATTTTCTTTGTCTTTTAAAAGCTACAATTTTGCTTTTTACATGTTTTTATTAATAAAATAAAATTTTAAGTCAATCCATGCAGGACTAAAAAATGGCGAAGTGAAATGCCTCATTTACTGTACTATTTCCCGTTAAAGCTAATATAAACACACTTTTTCGGAGCACCCTATATAATTGGAAAGGTCGTTAAAAAGGCGCAATTCAATAAAAAATTTGACGTCTCTCGTCTTTTTTTTCAAAAATGACCTTTATCGAATTTATGCAGAACTTTATAAACTCAGTACAGGGTCGAATTTAAGGGGGCAGGTGGGCAATTACCCCGCGGCCCTTACAAATTAGGGTCCTCCACATTTTTTTATTGCTTTTAAAAAATTTTTGGAGTACAAAATTCCACCATAACTTATTTATTGATGGGGACCTATTTTTTGTTTTAAAAATTGTTTTGGTTACAAAATTCTTCTTAATTCTACTTTGAGGAGGCCCCCACAGACTTATTGCCCAGGGCCTCCACAAATCTAAATCCGGCCCTGGCTTAATATATTGTCTATTCTATTAGTGTAACTCATTTACTGATTCAAGACTACATTTTTATCGTCGTTGCTCTTAATATATCCAGAGCTTTTGACCAGGTCCTATGGTGTTTTAACTAAACTCTGTAGTTGGTTCTCTAGTTATCTATCTGATCGACTTATATCAGTTATTGTGGACGGCCGTTCTTCAAGCTTTCACCAAGTAAATGCTGGAGTGCCTCAGGGCTCAGTTCTGGCACCAACATTGTTTCTTCTTCACATCAATGACCTTCTCCTGTCCACAACTAATTCCATTCATAGTTTCGCCGACGATAGTACCCTTCACTCCAGCTTTCAGGTTCCTAAGCCCATCACTAAACCTGATTTGAAAAAAAAACGCAGAGCGAGCAGATATCTCTTTTGCGGGATCTTAATTGAATATTGGATTGGGGCGCCAAAAATCTCGTCCATTTTAATGCATCCAAAACACAATCATGTTCTTTGTCGCCAAAAAATCATTAAATACTCATCCTCTACTTATGAGCGGCCAAGTTTTACAGAGCAAAGACACCTTTAATCTTATGGACGTCACATTTAAAAGTAACCTTAAGTGGCATAATCACATTGTATCTATAGCCACGGCAGCTTCAAAAAAGCTTGGATTTCTCTTTTGCCAAAAAGTATTTTTTCCCTTCTAATTTATACACTTTATATGTGTCCCAAATACGACCTTCCTTGGAATATTGTTCTCATATATGGGGCTTGGCGTCCCCCACAACCCTAAGCATTCTTAATTTCATTTAAAGAAGAGCTATTCGTCTTATTAATGATTCTTCACTTACAGAAAGGCTTCCCTCTCTTGCCCATCGTCGGGCTGGGGGGACTTATCGCTTTTTTATAGGTACTTCCATGACTTCTGCTCTAAAGAATTGTCCAGTATAGTTCCTACACTCACGGTTCCCAAAAGAAAAACTCGTGGTGCCGCGCGTATGCATCCCTATACGGTTCAACTTGACAGGCCCCGAACTTCCCATTTTGTTTGTTCTTTTATCCCTAGAATTTCTAGAATGTGGAACCTGCTGCCCGCGGAGGTCTTTCCTTTTCCCCCAAATCTTCAAGTATTTAAGTCCCGTGTCAGCAAACTTCCTCTTACCTTGCTTAAGGCACCCACGGTACGTTAGTATTTAGCCTTCGTGGTTTGGCCAAAGATACCAAAAAAAAAAACTTGCCATAATAGTTCCAGAAAACGAAGAACATTGTTAAAAAGCAAAATGTCGCAGTGTCATATCGCTTACAGTTTACAAGATATCAAAAAGTAAATAATAAACAAAAGACAACAATATATATTTTTAATTATTGCAATTGTTACTACTTCTATACAATAATATTTATATTATTTATTATAATTTATACATATGGTCTATGTTAAAAATGCACCACAACGTCCATAACAAGGCAAATCGTTTTCACATTTTCTGGTCAGTATTCCACCAAAAATTCGCACAGCTCATACCTTGCTAAAATGCAGATAAAAAAAGTAAGTAAAATAAAAATATTATCCAGGGTGTTTTAAAATTTACTGTAATTATATTTGGGATCTAAATAAGACTTTTTTCTTATTAACATGGATAACATGGAAAACATAGATAAAGTTACAGCTTAGCATAGGAATTGAAGGCTAGAATTAAAGTGGGGGTCAGAGTATAGACACTTTGTTTGAAACCAACATCTCAACTGTTTATTTTTAGGCAAACATAAACATTTAGAGCTGTTTTGTCAGGTTGATAAAAATTATAGGCAGAAAAATGCTCTTTAAAATATTAACAAGTATTTAAAACGAACTTATAATTTCTTTCGTTACTTTATATCTGTAACTTTTAAATACAATAAGTAAATAAAATATAAATTATTATAAGTGACCTATAACAAAAACAAAAGTTTTTGATTTAATATCAAGTATTAAAAAACCAATTTTTGTCCAATCTGGCAACACCGTAATAAGCATTTACATTTTTTGTCGTTTGTGGTTCCCGAAATTGTTTGGCCGAAAATTAACCGCCTCCTGTAAATTACGCCTGCTGTGCATTACACCTACCATGCATTATTCCTACTACAGTGGCGTAGTAAGAATAATAAATGTAACTATTGTAATTAATTATAATGCGTTGAAAAATAATGGAGTATTAAGGAAAACCACAGAACTTTTTAAGAGTTCTGTGGGAAAAACTTGGATATTTTAATAATGATTAAATATAAAGTAAAAATAATCACACACATAAACTTTTACAAAATAAACGCTTTATAGACAATGATATAAACACGCCGTGTTTTGAGAAATTCAAATAGTTCAAATGAACCAAGCTTCAGTTAGATGTCGGGAACTATTAACAGACGGCACTATATTGATAGTAGTCGATATATTTCGATAGTTCATAAAACTTAATTTATTAAAAAATTAAACAAAAGAAAATATATTTTGTAATTTGAGAAAAAAATAAGAAACAAAAAAATACTTTTCTTTAGCTTCCTAAAGAAGTTTAGTCGGTTATGTAAATTTAGGAGTTATCTATTTCTATATTATTCACAACGACTCGTTATAGCCTCATAGACAAGTTCCTGTAAGGCAGGCAAAACTGCTCTGGAGAGAGGGTCGTGGTGGATAACATAGATAAGCAGAATGTTTTCTTTTAACTGTCTTTAAAGGGAGTAAAATACTTTGTATAACACTGTATCTCGAGAACAACAAATTTAAGGACCTATAATTATATGAACTTTTTTATATGGTTTAGAATATGCACTTAAATTTTCTTTTCCACAACTAGGAAACACTCTATATATTATTTTTAAAATACTTAATGTATGATTTTGTAAAGTTGAAAAACCTTTAAAAATTATTTAAGTATTAATAAATACTTATTGTACGGTGTGTCCGGATTTCGTTGCTTGGTATCTCGGTAATTATTAAAGATATAGACTTGCGGTTTTTGCGAACTGTTGCTACTTTTCGATGAAACAAAAGATAACACTAAAAATTTTTTCATGGCCCTCTTAGTTTTTGACATACAAGGCAAAATTCTTGTTTTTTTTTTCATCTTTGGGACCCCTCATGTTTCAATAGTCTTATAACTTACAACAAAGGTAAAAACTAATATTGATAGATATTTTTACGTAGAATCCAGTCATGAGCGCCGGCAGGATGACTGACCAGAGGGGTGCAAAGTAGAAAAATTAAAGTCTTAAAGTAAAAAAAAAGTTTCTTTTACAAAACACCGTCTGTATCTATTCTTTTTCTCTCCTTTGCTCCTTTTCCAATAGCCAGGGGGTGCAAAACATCTTAAAATGCCTAAAATCAATACTTTTTTTGCCAAAACTTACTACTTTTCATACATTTTCAAACGCCAGGGGGTGCAAGTACACCCCATTCCCGGCGCCCATGAATCCAGTGGTGTAGTTAGATTTTTTTAAATTTATATTTTTCGAGATATATACCAAACATATGATTTTGTTACGGAACACCCTGTATATTTCTTTTTTATTAAATTATAGAGGATGAGGGCTTTTTAAAAATATATAACATCTTATAGTTATTTTTTAATTTCGGACCATAAATTAATGTTTTAAATTTTAAAATTGAATTTCGCATAGTGGGCTATGATATAGAATATAGACCTTATAAACAAAAAATGAAGTTAGCCCTAAGTTTCTAATTTGTTAACATTCAACAGCAAAATCTAGTGTTACTTTTTATTTTATATTTGGCTCCGTTCAGCACCCCGCTTTTACTCCTCGATTCTGCGGGTTTGTTTACTTATTAATTAATTAAAACTGAATTTTTTGGATCAGCGCCACTATTATATATATATATATATATATATATATATATATATATATATATATATATATATATATATATGTTCAAAACAGTGTCCAAAATTAGTATGTATCCATAACTTTTAAAAACATATTTGTTTTTAAACAAAATACTAGAAACCACGTAGGGAACTAATACTTAAATTTAAATTACAATAATAGTTTTGGTAACAGTTTTATACAAGGTTTTTACTGTTTTGTCTTAAATCAACTGCTTTTTTTAATTACGATTTTGGACACGTTTTTAAGTATAAAAATATAAAAAAATAAAGCCAATTAAAAATATTCAGTTTTTAATTAATTATTTAATGAAAATCTTGAGGAATCGAGGGATGAATAGGGATCCTGGGCGAGATAAAATAGTTAAAACTCAGATTTTGCTATAAAATGGAAATAAATTATAAACTTAGGGCTAAGTTTATTCTTTGGTTATAAAGTTTATATCATGACCCAATATGCAAAATTTAATTTTAATTAAAAAAATTAATTTATGGTCTAAACTTAAAAAATAACTATAGGGTGTTAATTATTTTTAAAAAGCTTTTATCATCTATAATTTATTAAATAAAAAATATACAGGGTGTTCCATAAGAAAAATTAAATGTTTGTTTCATATCTCAAAAAAAAAAATCTAACTATACCACTGGATTCTACGCAAAAAAATATCTGCCAATATCAGTTTTTACTTTTGTTGTAAGTTTTAAGACAATTAAAATACAAGGATGGTCCAAAAAAACCCTGTATATCAAAAAGTAAGAGGGCCATGATAATCTTTTTAGTGTCATCTATCTTTTGTTTCATCAAAAAGTAGCAACAGTTTGCGAAAACCGCAAGTCTCCATCTCTTATAATAACCGAGATACCCTACAATTGCAACGAAAACCGGGCACCCTGTACTTATTATGGTTTAAATATTTTTAAATAAAATAATTAATAGTTTAAAAAACTAAAAAACACGCTTTTATATGCAACCGAACTAAAAATTAAAAATAATTTTTCATTAAAAAATATTTTCACTTCATAGTAAAAAGCGTGGGGTGCTTAATATATTAAATGTTATAATTATTATATTTGCCAATATCTATGATGGAAAAGTTATGAAAAAATAGTAAAATGCACCCCACGCTTTACTATGAAGTGAAAATATTTTTTTAATGAAAAATTATTTTTTAATTTTTAGTTCGGTTGCATATAAAAGCGTGTTTTTTAGTTTTTTAAACTATTAATTATTTTTCATTTTTTAGTTCGTTATATTGCACAAAATTCTTAATATAACAGTAAATTAAGAACATACTATTTAATTAAGCAGCAAAAAGAAAATAACCAGCTCCCTATGAAATGATAATGGTAGCAAATTTTAAAATTTGCAAAAGATTGTAACTCACTAAAAAATTTCTTCTCATTAAGTAGCAAAGTTTCAAATTTTGCCAAGAGATGGCAATCCAGGCAATGTTTGGACCGTTGCCAACATTTTAGCAATCCACTAAAAATTTCTTCTTCATTTAATAGCAAAGTTTGAAATTTTTCCAACAGATGGCATCCTAGGTGTTGTTTTTATAATATAATGGAATTTTTTTCCTGGCGATTAAAAAAAAAAGATAAAGGGATACTGTTTGCAGATTATTGCATTGTCATTGGTCCTTAATACGTGTGCAAAGTTTCAAAGAAATCGAATAGCTGGAAGTTGGTTAAAATTAGGCTCAAAGATTCCGTTACATAGGCAGCCAGATAGATAGTTACAACCCAAGTTAATAAAAGCGTGTTAAAAAAACAGTGGTAATTGGTAAAAATATTAAATATTTTTCTTCTACTTAATATTATTATCTTACCTCCTGGTTGAGTAACGTTATAGCACTGTGGGCAAGAGCAAAAACCTCGAGTTGGTGGGCAATACAAGAGTTGCCCTTCTTGACAGATAACTTCCTTGCATACACATCACAAGTAGGGTTTGGGCAAGGAGGAATTACAGCTAAGCCAGTTGTAAAAAACAAACTTAAGAAGGCTATTCCTAAAATTGGCGGTAGATCTCGCATTTTAACCTCTTAAACAAAATATTCTAAGTTTAGTACTGTAATACTATAATATGCATGTAATATTCCGTGCTAATAAAATAAATTTATACATAATATGAGTGTAGGTTACGTTTTTATTTAATGTTCTTATCAATAGAACTCTATTCTAATGTCTGTTTTATTTATATTGTTATCGCACATTGAATTTATGGGAAAACTATATAGTTTTTTACAATACAAAATAAGTAATCAATCTCCCCAGACCCAGAATAAAAACAAAAATAATATGACAAGTTCCCATAAATGTTTGTTTTAAGTCCCTCTCAGTGGCGGCGCCAGCTTTTTTTTAAGTTGGGCGATATCCGGCAAAGAAATTTAGAGGGTGGGCAGTGCAATATTGTTATTATATAAATACAGGACGTTTTAAAATTCAGTACAAATATTTTAGAAGCTCATTTTTAAGGTCCCATAAACTAAAAACAAAAACCCGCTCCATCCTGCAACCATCGCAAATTAGGTAAAACAAACTGTGGCAACATTTTTGTATCAAATCTCACGAAAATTTGCACATCCCTGTCAGTTAAAAAGTTGTATTTATTGTATGTCTTAAAGAAGGTAAAAACCTAATAATTTATTAAAGATTCTTCCCCCATAGGGCGGTATTAATGAGGGTGAAGCCTGTTGATGACCAAAATTGTGTGTGTAAGATCAATTTTAAAAGTTAGGCTACACCAGCAGCCACAGAAAAACTAAAATATTTGTTTTTTTGCATTTTTGCTTAGTAGGCTGTGTAAACCAAAAATATCTTACTACCACAATTAGTGATATATACAGTGAGAATCTTTAAAGAGTCTCCCCTGAAATTTTTTAAACATTTTATTAGGATATTTTATTTTATATTTAAATTTTACCCTAAAATCCGTTTCTAAATGACATAATATACTGGTAATTTTTAATATTGCGACCATAAATCATTTATTCAAGAATTCCATAATTCATTTTACTTAAATATGAGCTAACTAAATAATTTATATAAATGGAATGGTTCTTTGAACATGACTTTTTGCGTTCAATTAGCAGGTTGGGCAAACGGTTGGGCAAGAGCATTTTAGGGTTGGGCGCTCGCCACACCGCGCCCACCCCTGGCGCCGCTACTGTCCCCTCTTACTAAAATATATGCCCTTAAAAGACGCCACTGAAAATAAGTTTTTCTTAAATAACTTTATTAGTACTTATTAAAATATTTTTTTATGATGAATATTAGTAACGACTTCTTAAAACGTTGCCTTGTAAAATAGTTGTACTGATTCGGTGTCCTGTATAATCTATACTTATATTAGAAGAAGGTAAAGTTTGTTACCTTTGTTTGTTTGTTTGTAAAGGCTAATCTTTAAAAATACTGACCTGATCATGAAAATTCCTCAACAAGTAGAAGCTTCATGATTCAGATTTTCAGATGTACTATAGGCTATATTTTAATCTGAGTGAACAAACAGTTCAGAGAAAAATATTGGCATATGTATATAAAGTCAGCGGGAAAATATAATTTATGCCCAACGGAGTGGGCACGGGTCAGCTAGTAAATGAATAAAAAAGTATTTTTGAATAACTTAAACCCTTGATCAAAAAAAAATATATACTCTTTAAATTAAAGCATTTTCGAGAAAATCAAATTTTTGTTTAAATAGGGTTGTATTTGATAAATAATTTTGTTTGTCGGTTTGACATAGGCTCTCTCTTGCTCTACGCATTTTCTAGATCTAATTATCGAGGATTATGAGACCCTTCACAATGGTGCAACAATATTTCTTATTGTCCTAGACAAAAATTTGTTTTTGTCGAAAACGACATTAAATAAAAACACCTTCTTTACCTAACGGAAGCTACTTAAAAAAACTTTTTTCCTAATCATACAGGATTTAAAAATAAGAGGCACTATTATGTAAAGGGTTAGCCCGCCCGTAGCGAACTAATGTCTTTATATGTTGCGTTAGATAAACACTTGGATAACAATAAACACAAAAATACATAATGCATTTTCACATTTTTAATGTGTTTTTTGTTTGTTTTTATAATATTTTTTAATGCTTAATATTTTTAATCTATGTTGATAGGAAATAGGGCAAGTCAAAAAGCTATTAAAATTCAATTTTATGTTATTTAGGTCTTATAATATGGTGGACCAAGTTGTAAAAGGTTTAAAGTTAGTTTTTTACGCTTACACCAAATTTAAAGAAAAATGAAAAAAGGATTTTTAAAAGTTAGTAAAAATAAAAATTTTTAAAAAATTTCAACGCCCTGTATCTCAAAAACGAAGCAATTCCGGACCCTTGTTTATATGATCTTTTTTCCTATTTTTTTAATGTTAAACCCGCCTCCGGGTTTTGTTGACAACATTCTGTAACACCCTGTATAAGTAGATTTTTTTATCTATTTGTCCTTAAGGAAAAAAAACAAAAGAAAAAATTCAAAAATCCCATATTATTTAAATAGGAAAAGCAACACGATTTCGGCACTGTTTAAATTAGGAATTTAAGCATTTTTACAGTGGATATATTTTTTTAGGCTATAAACTAAAAGTTCAGGGGGCGATCGCTAAAAAATCGAATTGAGAAATAACGGACACCCTATTGGACAGTTATAAACAAGTATTATAAAAATACAAATTTAAACGATTTGCCATTTCTTGTAAGATAATAAAGTTAATAATGTGTCCATCATTTTGTTTTTTTTGCTAACGTGTGCCACTTTTATTAATTAAAATACCCAAAAATCAAAAATAGTCGTACCGCTAAACTGCTGCCTAATTACCTAATATTAAATAAATATTTATTGTTTTTATATAGAAATACCTACTTATATTAAAAATAATCAAACAGTCGCACATTTTTATACAGAGAGTCGCGTAGTGTTTAAAACTGTTTTTAAAAATAAATCTCTTTTTTGGCAGCTTTTACATTAATAAATAAATGATCCGATTATAAAATGTCTCTGTTAAGTTAAAAGGATACAGCGTAAAGCCGTGAAGCGATCGAAGACCTTTTTTTGTTTTCACTTTTTATTTAGTGGTCATCATCGGTAGGGGCGTCAGTTAAAGGTAAAGGGAGCAATTGTTATTCTGATAACCTTTTTTTTGCTCTTTTATATTTTGTACCATCAAAATTTTGTTTTTGGTTACACTGATCACAAAAGGATGACACATTTACTCTTTGTCTCAGTAGAAAATTAATCTTGATACCGCACTGTTAGTTAATAACTATTGGTAAAAATGTTAATTGATTTTTTTGGGTACACGCCAAAAATAATAGGTTTTTTAAAGCAAAATAAAGAAAAACCCAAAAAATCTAACACAAGTATCTAGAAAACTTAAAAATCGACGTTTCGGTGACAAATCTGCTACCGTTGTTAAGGTAAAAATAAAATTTAAAAAAAATAAAAATCAACTATTATTTAGGTTTTAAAATTTAAAATTTAGCCTTTACTTTAGATTCTAAAAACTTTTGACATTAAATGTCAAATATGTTTGTTTGGTTATAATGTCATAGTGACATACTTAACAGGTTGCTGGTGTAATTATTATTTATAATACAAAAAGGTGGTGAGTTATTTGATTTTGAGTTTTCCTGAAGATCCGTCTGCCTACAGCAAAGGAAACCACGTGGTATTTAAATTAACAGATATTGATGCTACACATTAATAATATGTACGCACTTTCTTTAATTTTGGGTTTTTAGAACAAGTTTCCTTTGCTAAAATACTTGAAGCATTCCAGTTTATTATGTGATTGTTTTTAAATGCGTGTTAACAAATTTTAGATTTATCAAATTCTGTGTTTTTATGTATGTTCTGTTTTCTCATATGCGTTTGGCTAATGGTCTACAAGTTTCACCTATATAAAATTAGACCATTAGCCAAACAGAAAAATATAGATATAAAAGAACACAGAAAGATAGATATAAAAGAACACAGAAAATACATTAAAAGCACAGAATTTCACAATATCACATATTATTAAATAAAGATAAATGTATAGCATCAATATCTGTTAATTTAAATAATAAGTTGTTTTCTTTTCTGGAGGCAGAAGAATCTTTAGGAAAACTCAAAATCACTCACCACCTTTTTGTACATAATATTTATTATTATATATAATTTATAATTTTATACATAATACACCAGCGACCTGTTATGTATGTCACTATGACACTCTAACCAAACATATTTGACATTTAATGTTAAACGTTTTCAGAATTTCCTAAAGGTAACGCTAAATTTTAAATTTTTAAAAATAAATAGTTTATTTTTAAATTTTTATTTATATTTTATTTTTATCTTACAACGGTGGCAGACTTACCACCGAAACGTCGATTTTTAGGTTTTCTAGATAATTGTTTTAGATATTGGGTTTTTCTTTATTTTGCTTTAACAAAACAATCACTTTGGCGTGTATCCAAATAAATAACATTAATTAAATGAATCCGCCTATCCAATACAAATCAACATAATCCAAAAACTCGCAATTTTATAAGTAGATGCGTAATGTAGATAGCTTACTTGGAACTCGACAAATACTTCCTAAGTATATTCCTAGTCAAGTTACTCGCCAAGTACCGCGTAATGAGTAGCCGGCTTAAGAACATATAAAGTATAACCTTCATAAGTAGTTATAAATAAAATATATAAATAAAACTTGGTGCTCTGAAAGCAAAGGTTTTATTTTCAAGACTTACCAAATTTTTCTTTAAAAAGGTATGTGTCCTAAAAATGGATGGCTCACATTTATTTATTATATTACGTATGTGACATAAGAAATCATAAATAAAACGTCACAGGGTGCTAATATCTAATAATACCCTCAAAAATATTGTTATTAATGTATGTATTAATGCTAAAACTTCTATTTTATATCATAGTTGTTAAAGCAAGCTAAGTGACTTAACATGTCTACTATATAATATAATATACTGGGTTAGTAAAAATTACCGCAACTTTTTAATATCTAAGCTTCATATTTCAAATTTGGTATCTAAGGTGTTTTGGATATGTGGATTTAAATAGTGATTTCATTACTGTTGCCAGAATTCCTAGTTTTGTGCTACATATGTTTTTTTTTAGTTTATTGCATTAAATTGGACGGATAAAATTTAGTAAATTTCTAAATTTTTAAAATTACGTCTTTACTAGTTGTTGAGATATGATACACTACATTTTCAAAAAAAAAAAAAAGTAATTTAGGGCCTAAATATCTTTAAAACCGGTAAAGCTATGTTTACGAAATTTGGTATGAAAGAATTTTTTTGTCATGACTAATTGATCAGTGATATAAGCATGGTTGCCAAAATTTAATAGAATTGGGGTGTTGTTATATCTCAATTTTAAAAATTTGGAATCTTACTAAAGATGTCATGCTCCTTTTATTCCAAATAAAATATATTGGGCATTTTATTTAAAATACGAGAAATATTACATGTAGCACAAAACTGGTAAATCTGACAACAATGAGAACAACACTATTTAATTGTACTTGTCCAGAAACCCTCAAATGCCAAAATTTGTAAACGCAGCTTAAGTGGTTTTAGAGATATTTAAGTGCATCTGAACTTTTTACCCCAAAATGTGGGATTGTCATATCTTAGCAGTCAGTAAAAATTAAATTTTTAAAATTTGTGGACTTATTAAATTTATCCTAAGCAGTTTATTGGAATAAAAATAAATGGGTAATTTCATTTTAAAAAACGAAAAACATACGTGTAGCACAAAACAGGGAAATCTGGCACCGGTGCCGAATTTACTATTAAATTCTTCACGCCTGATTCCTTTCAGATACTTTTTACTAACCAGTAATATAATTAATACTGTAGAAGGTCGCGCTATCTCACCAGAAAAATAAAGTTGAAAAAGGTGATCAAGTTAAATACTAAAATTATGCTTGGCTGTTGGCTTCGCCGCAAAAACAATGAAGATCTATTTGAGTGCCAAGTTTTGTAATAAATCCAAATATGTACGAGATCTTTAAGTAGCTTAGGTTTGGCTTGGCCGATTTTCATTACATCAGTCATTTGTAGTGCTATCCGATTTAAAACCTCTCAAAATCGGAGCTTTTTTCTTTAGCAATTTACTTAAATTTATTCGGGATTTAATTTTATGCAATAGCGTATTTCGTTGCTACTAAAACACAAAGTCACTCTTTAATTTTAATATATTAACATAATAAAAATTTGTAGACACCAGAAGTTACAATCAGTTACTAAGCCAAATGCTTAAATAGACCATTTCCATTAACCAACTAACTGATTTTAGCAATTACTTATGATCGAATCGAATTTGGCCCTAATCTGTCAAAAATCAATAATTATTATACAAAAATCCAGATTTATGGATTCCTTAAAAGCTTTTTAATTACTTAAGTGCATTCCACAATTAACATTGAAATTCCATTAACTGTAAGTCACATTTCTCACTCTTTGTAAAATCCTGAAATCGGTAGGTCTCTAGGTGTTTGATTTGGATTTAAAACTTTTAGCTTTAATCAAATCTTTTCTCGGTCCAGTCAAATCCTAGTAAATCGCGGGTGTTTGTGCTGAGTGACTACATATAGGATTATGTTTTAATTTCATAAGGTAACTTAGAATTTATTTCTCTTTTACTTTGGACCGAGTTTCCCTTTTATAAAAAACTTTTTGAAATAAAGTTCAATATTCATTTTGTTTTTTAATTTAATATTAAAAAATATAATACTTAAATATTTTTAAAAATAACTTAGTCGACTTAAAAATAATAAAAAGAATTTCCTTTTTTAATAAATAAAAATATTTTATTTTAATATTTATTTGGAATAAATAACTCAATTTAAATTAATTTGCTGGGCATTACACATATTATAAAGTTATTACACTGATTTAAATAAATATATTTTTTAATTCTGATAAAACCTCTGGCTACTATCTATCTACTTGTAACGGTTCAAACGCTACAATTAAGAAAACTTTTTTTGTATGTGGACTTGTCCTAACCCTGCCGTTTATTTTTTTAATTTTTTCATTTTCAGATTTTTTTCCTGCGCTTACTGCTAAATCTCAAATTTTATCTTTCTAGGCCATCTGGAAGTGGGTTAGGCTTTTAATTCGTATGTCAGTCAGTGGAAAACGAAAGCGACTTCTAGACCTTTATTTTTATATAACCGTTTGAGCGTCATGAAATTTGGGCTGCTAGTGGTCCTAATGGATATAAATAAACACACGTAGTTTTGGTTAGTTTCATGTGTTTACATTAAATAGGTTTTAAATTATGGAGGGGTCAAAAGTGGCACAAAGTGGTTCATGTAATATTACACTCGTCGCTGTAGCCAGTTGCTTTGTATAAACTTGGATTGACACGCTGTCTGTATGACAAAAAAATGGGTTGTATTTATTAATATCAAAACTGTAAGTCTAATAAATAAAAACAACATGTCAGATTTGCAGAGGCGTGAAGTTCTATTTTAATTATTTACGGTATATCTCTTACGGACGATACTGATAAAAATTAAAGGTTTTCTTGTTCTTCAAAAAATATTTTGTAACATAGAACGCGTTTACCAAATTTCTTAAAAGTATCTAAATGAATATAAAAGTTAAAAAAACTTGTTTTTTTAAGTTTAAAGCCCGTGTAGTTCTAAAAGTAAGTCATTTAGGACATATATTTACACAAAGTGTTTTTTATTTTTCGTTGTTGAATCACCTTTTATGAAGTGTGTAGAGTTTCTAGATACTTTGTTTAATTTTATTATTTTTAAGTTAGACAATAAGGCTTCCTTTTTTATAGTTTAGGTAACCCAATGTATAACACTATGAGCTATTTTTACTATAATGTTTCATTTAAAAAAAAAGGTTATTTAAAATAAAAAAAAGTGGTTTTATTATGTATTAAATTATTTATATATTTTTTTATAATATAATCCAAGATTTGAAGGTTTAAAATTATTATAAGTTTATTTATTCTTCTGGAAGGTCCAATGGAAAAAACCAACAGATCTTCTTTTCCTAAAATGAAAAATGCGTATTAGTATAACGCAGTATGATAAATGCAATTTAAAAACATGCGGGGTGGTCAAGGTTATTTGATCATCAGAAAATAATAAAGAATTTTAAAATTATGATATCGCGTCATACTCTACATGCAAACACACATTTTTTTTGTTTTTGTCCTTATAAAATAATTTTATTAGCACCAGTTAAAGAATTATTTCAACATGTACCGGGTGTCAAGTGATAAATTTACACCTCCCTAATTTTTATTTTTAATCGTATAAAATTAATAAAAATCATTAATTTGTTGGGTTAATTCTGTAGTCTCTAAATCCATTATTATAATTCTATTATTTCCTAAAATGTAAAGAGTTCGACAAAAATAGGATTTTTCCTGTAAATTATATCACTATTAAAAATATATTTAAAAAAATACTACATTTGATATATTAGGAATAACATTCATGAAAAGCAAGTGTACAATTTAATTAGGTATATTATTACAATGATAATATTCTAAGCAGTAAGCCTATTAAAATGCTTTTTATCGCCGTATCTATGTATCTATCACGTGCAAAGGCAAAAGGGTCTAATCGCAAAAATATGGTTTGAGAAAATCTACATTTTCTGTTTTATTCATTTTGATAATAGAGGGGCGTCGCCAGCTGATCGCCCATCCAGCAAAGTGCTTGTAGCCGAGACACAAACCAAAATCTGATAATTTCTGTTAATTACCAGATTCGATCTAGATACCCATTTTTATCAGCTAATTGACCGTATTGCAACGTTAAATTCCTCAATCAGAATCGCGAATACAGAAGACTGTCCGTGTTAAAATCCAATATAAAGCACATTAAGAAATAAAATTGACAACTGCCAACCAGGGACAAACCGTTGGATCTTAAATCGAAAATCGCCATCGTATAACTGAGTAAAAGTAATAATATAAATTCAGTACTTGTCTAAATTCAGGACCCCCTCATCTCACTTTTGAATTGTTTAGTAGGTATTTTTTTATAAAAATTTGAGGACTTTAGAGAGACAACATAAACTAAATTTTATACAGAAAATGACAGATATGAATGTCAAACTGATAGCTGGGCGCCATTTTAAAAGGAAAAATTAAATGAAAAGGGGGTCTTGTAGAACATCATTTTAAAGCTCGTGACAAGTTCTTTATAACCCCAGAATATAAAGTCAATACCTATACCACATAACACTAACTATATAATAGAAACTCTTGTGTATCCGCTTGATACATTGTTGATTGCGCCATCCCTCGGTTATGCTCCTAACCTATGCAGCTAAACAAAGATAAATAACGTAGGATTCTAACTACTAAATCCAATTATTTTTTTGCCAGTGGCGCCATCTACACAATTATTAAGAAAGTAGTATTTACCGCGAAATTTAAATTAATTTTATTGAAAAGTATTACAAGGTGTTTCAACTCTATACACGAAACAACTGTGTCCCTGTACAAGCTAGAAAAAAACTTAAAAAATACGTTTTTGTAACTCTAATTTTATTGACAGTATTGGTAAATATACTAAGTGTCTTGAAAACTAAATTTTTATTCTCAAGTAAGTGTTTTTTAAATGGAACGCCCTGAATGTTTTGACCAGTTCAGACTTGCTATTAAATTGTTCATTAAAAATGCACTATACGTAAATCCTTTAGGATTTTTAGAATAAGTATCTAAAATATTAAATAATTAATTTCATGTTATCACGTTACCTGCCACTCCAAACTATTTTTAATTATTTAGAGCGGATATACTATTTTTTACTTTACTTTTTACCTTTAATAATTATATCGACATGCTAGTGATATAGTAAAGATCAGCAATACAATTAAATAGTCATGATTTGTAAAAATACAGTAAGTTCCACTTAATTATTTAATAGTAAACACATTTTTACACCTTGTACAAGTACCTATACTGTCAATAAAATAAATATATTTTCCCAACAAAAACATTTTTTATGTAAAGCTTTTTTATTAGGTATAGGGGTGAAGTTATTTTGGGTATGAATAGAGTTGGGACACCCAGTATCTTCTGGTTAGTTAAGTACTATAACTAAAAAACTTAAGTTTTCATTTTGAGATACTTAAAGAGATAGGGTTAAACGTAAACATGTTGATATCGTAATAGAAATATACTATTCTTCTGAATGACCATTTTTTTTTAGTTAATGAAGAGTGCATATCTGTTAAAGTATCAATGAAATTGTATGTATTTTGCATAATTTCTTTAAGTAACTTTAAATTACAAATTTAAAGTTATTAAGTTATAAGGGATGAAAGGAAATAAAGGATAAAACAAAGTTTGGGATATCTATAGACTGTCAACGGATGGGGTTTACAAGAGGACAAATGGATAAAAAAAATCATTTTTTTAGAAAAAGATTTTTCCAAAGAAAATTTTTGCTTGTGTACAAAATGTGATTCACAAAGAGACAATGTTGATTTTGTATACAGGGTACAAAAACTTAAAAAACATTATTTTTTCCAAGAGTAAACTACCATTATTTTTAATTTTTAGGCAAAATGTCGTTTAGAAAATTTATAAAGAATGGCATTTTAAATTACTTTATTTATTTTACAAAAGCTTTATGAAATTGATTTTGCTGTTATCAAAAGTGAATTATTTTAAATTTTTATAATAAAATAGACTAAAATACCCGCCTCCCCACAAATTCATATACAACACAATTTTCCAACTGTAAATGAATGTAATCAAAGCATTTTCGCCAAATTATCGAGGAAATGTTATATTTTTTATTGATAATAACTTTAATCTAAAGAAATTTTCCAAATAACATTTTACCTAAAAATTAAAGAAAAAAAAAAGGTGTTTACTCTTAGAGAAAAATCATACTTTTCAAGTTTTCGCGCACTCTGTATACAAAATCACAAGCAGAAATCTTTTTGCCGAAAAACAAAATTTTGTATCTATTTGTCTTATTGTAAACCTCATCCGTGGACAGTCTGTATAATGTATGGAAAAATATTGCAGCCCCTATATTATTTTTTATTTATCAAACAAATAAAAAGCAAAATAAAATTTTATTTTTATATTTTATTACATACTAATCACGTTACTTAGTTATCTACTACACAAGAACACCTTAATTGACTTACGTGTTGCAAAAGTATTGCTTTGGGAGATTTGTGGTTCAGGAACATTTACATTTATGTACATTAGATGGGCCAGGTAATGGTACATTAACTAAAAGCAAATACATTTTAATTACATAATCATTTTACAAATATGTATTAGGTATAAATATACAGGGTGGCCATTTGATAATAAAACAATTTTGGGCACTCGTGTCATTTAAGGAAAAACGCTCGGACACATCAATTTTTAATTTTAAAGGGGAACATTTTTTGCCCCTTTTACCACCCCCATCTGCAACCCTCTAGCAGGGGTGGCACTCGCCCCCATAGCCAGAATGATTATTATTTTATTTTGAACATTATATAACTCTTATCATATCCCCTTAGTTTAAAGTAGCTTGCTCTTGCAAGTAATTTAATATTTTACATAAAAAAAATAAAATCAAAATTTTGACACGGTGTCATATCAACGGGATAAATATCAAAAACTTTAAACTTGCCAGTGGTAATTGGGGTCGAGATACCTTCAAAATCAGGTGTCGCTCAATACCTCTTTCTACTTAAGGTTTGAGGGTGAGTCTCATTTCTGCTAGAGGGTTGCAGTTCAGGAGGGAAAAGTGGCAAAGAAATGTTTCTCTCTAAAATCAAAAATTGCCATGCATGTCCAAACGTTTTTCCTTAAATGACCTGGAGTGTCAAAATAAGCTCTGTTTCGTTTTTAAATGGCCACCCTGTTTATAATTTTATTATAGGAAGATTTACTTGAAAAATGTATACAAAAAAAATATAAAAATAAATAAAATAGTTCTGGTTTAACTTATGTCATACTTAAATGATAATTGTTTTGCTACGATCTGCAGTTCTAAGCAAATCTTAGTTTTCTTTACATAGCAAAAAAATAATTATTATAAAACAAAAATGATAAAAAATACTTATATGTAAGTATAATTATTATTGATATTATTATTTAAATACATTGCATTTTATATTATAAGTGCATATTTTTAAAATGCCCAGAAAGCCTTAACTGAAATATTTATTAAAATATAGACAGTGAAAGTACATTTAAAAAAGAGCATATTTTAGTAATATCTTAAAAACAGTGTCTCTGTAAGGAATTCATCTATGTATGCCACTAGATTCTATGTAATATGGCACTTTTATAAAAAAGTTACACACTATTGCAAAAACCACATTCGCTATCCTTTAAAAGAATATGCTATCATAGATACCTTACAAAAGTTAACATGATGTATATAGTTACCAAAAATTAATCTTAATTTCTTTGACAGTAAACGGATTGCTGTTATTAAAGAATCTTGGGTGTCAAAATTAGTTTTCGATGACTTAAGTCTAGCAACTAATGGAACATTTTTCTTATTATACCTGAAATATTACATAAAAAGAATAAACCCAAATGATAAATTAACTCTGTTTTAACAATAAATGTTAAAAAAAATAAAACATGAATATAAAATTTGTTTATCAACCTAATTAAGACTCCAAATTTAATTTAATGTATCAGTGTAATTACCCATACATGAAAATATTCTGGAAAATTACATGAAAATACTCCGTAATTTAATAAATTAAAACACTGAGAAATACTTACTTGTGGTAAATATTTTGTAGGATCATCCTCTTTTTCGCAACCCTCTCTTTGTTCCTGCTAGGTGCTAGCTTCACAAAAATGCCTGTCACATACTACAAATGTTTTACAAACTTGCTAAAAGGTTTTTTTTTTTGAAATTAGTATTTCCAACTTGATTAAGCTTCAGAACGTTTTGTCACGTTTCGGAAAAGTATGTCTTTTTACTAGTTGTATTCTGACAATAAGGCACTACATAACATTCACATTATTGTTTTTTAACAAAATTAACTATTTTTAATAAAAACACACTTAAAACACAAAATATATCAGTAACGCAAAAACTGCGGCAACTACAAAAGAATACCCTAACCTTTTGTATTTTGTGGAATAACCCACGCCATGCAAAAACCCAGAATTGTCATCTGCGTTGACAGAAAAAATGTATATGCAATTATTTAAACAGTTAGCGCCCTCCCTTGGGTATGCTCCTAACTAGAATTATAGTGTATTGTTGGTTGCGTCGAACTTGTATTCATTGGCTCCCATAACACTTTCTTTTATATAGTTAGTGTTATGTGACCTGTACCTACTATAAAATGGCGTGACTTTGAAAATTACCTGAATACCTCATTTAGATGGCCGTATTTCCGAATCTAATAAAGTTAGATGTACCTAATGTAGTATTTTCCTAAAGCTCTTTTAAGGATTTATTTAATGGTAATATTGGTAATACTATACAGTATGTTAATTTACTAAAGTCCTCAAAGTTTTGGAGGGGGTCCTGATTTTAGACAAGTATTTTATTTGTTTTAAACTACCTATTTAAAAAAGACAAGAAAAAGTAATCTGCTTGTCTATGCTTCAGAAAGAAGATGCCGATAAAGTACTTTTTGTCGTTTCGGTTAAGTATATACTGGGTTAGTAAAAAGGACCGCAACTGTTTAATATCTTTAAAACCGCTGAAGATACATTTACGTAATTTGGTATCTAGGGTGTTTGAACATGCGGAATTAATTAGTAATATCGACACTGTCGCCAGATTTCCCAGTTTTTTGCTACACGTTTAATTTTTATATTTTTTTTAATAGAATGCCCCATTTATTTTTTATTGCATTAAATTGGGCAGATCAAATTTTGTAGGTTTCTACATTTTTAAAATGCTGTCCCTATTAGTTGCTGAGATATAATACACTACTCCTCTAGCAAAAGCATGTTGGCGCCTAAATGTCTCTAAAACTGCTGGAGCTGTCTTTACAAAATTTAGTATTTGTGGATTTTTAGACATGCCTAACTGATCAGTGATATCAGCATTGTTGTCAATTTTAATAAAATTGCGATGTTGTCATATCTCGGTAACTTGTAAAGATTAAATTAAAATTTGGAATCTTACTAAAGTTGGCACGCTTTTTTATTGCAACTAAAATAAATAGAGCAATTGGTTTAAAATATCAGAATTGTTACTTGTAGCGCAAATTTGAAAAATCTGGCAACAATGATTAATCAGTCTTCAATTCTACTTGTTTAGAAACCTTCAAATACCAAAATTTTGTAAACGCAGTTTAAGACTTTTTAGAGATATTTGAGCGCATCTAAACTTTTAACTAAAATGTGGTGTTGTCATATCTTAGCAGGTAGTAAAAAAGAAATTTTTAAAAATGTGTCGATATACTAAATTTGGCCTGGGCAATTCATTGCAATAAAAATAAATGGGGCATTTCATTTAAAAAATGAAAACAACACGTAGCACAAAACTTGTAAATCTGGCAACGGTGCCGATATTACTATTAAATTCTAAAGGCCCGATACCTTTTATATACAAAATTTGGAAAATGAGTTGCAGTATTTTACTATATGTATAATCCCAAGGAAAATAAACTTTTTAATAAGGAGCGCTTGATCCCATTTAAGCCTATGTTCGCTAAATTTTGGTAATTCTTTGCTGACAATCGTACTGAAAGGTTTTTGGAGGTTTTGGTGTTATTTTTTTTTGCTTTTTAGTCATTGGACTTTTATATATGTTTAGTTTTTACTGTTTATAGTTAAATTGAGTAGTTATTAGTACCGCATTTACAGAGAATTATAAAATCTCTAAACAGGGGTCACTGACCTTTGAATATTTTTTTACAGTAAATTTACGTTTAAATCGTTATTAAGGGTAAGATACGTTTTTTTAATGTTTTTAGTGCTTTTATTTTATGGTACGCAAGTATTGGTTTATTTTGTCTGATAAAAAATATAATATATGAAAAAGGTGACGTCACAAACATAACCTATATTTTCGGACAAATATATAAAATCGAGCGCTACTTATTAAAAAGTTTATCTTCCTTGGTATAACCCAGTATGAACTATACCTAAATTGATTAACTTCGCGGCGGTAATATCTATTAAGAATTGGATAGAGTAACTACATATATGTAGTTACCGAATGTTTGCGATTTTAAAACCGATGCAAAGTCCGCATTTATAATATTAGTAAGACAAATCATTTGACATTTTTGTGAGAAAAATACGAAAGCTAAACGCGGCAACTGTTTAGATTTGATGGAATGGAATTGGTGATTTCATTTAAGTTTCGTACGTACGAGAATGATCGATAAAGCAAACCAAGCAAAAGAATTGATACATTAGTTGACTTACATTGGGCAACTTTTTTAGAATATTTAGAGGGGGAGCTGCCCCTCCCTGCCCCCCTTGACGACGCCCTTGACAACAGACTGTTTTGTCAACGTCCCAACTTTAAAAACCCCTAAAACACCGTTTAAATATCAAAATGTAAGACTTTTTTGTACATTAAAAAAAAATGAAGAAAAATGAAATTATCAATTTTGCGATTAGACTCTTTTGCCTTTGCACGGTAGATATTTTCAAAACTATTTAACATAGACATGCCAAATGTGGTATTTTTGTAAAGATCTTTAAAAATATATTTTTAATGTTGATTTAATATACAGGGTGTCATCATACCTTTTGTCGTACCCTGTATATCTTAAGACTCTTAGGAGACAATGCTAATGACAGAAATAAATACTACAGAATCAATCCAAAAGAAAAACAGTATTTTTCTTTATTTTATACTTTAAAAATAAAAAGTTACGGAGATATAAATGTATTACATTTTTGGTAGAAATTAAAAATTATATTCTTCAGATTTAAAGGGTGATATCTCCAATTTGCCTTTACTTTGCAGTTTGCAGTCAATAATCGAGCACCAGAAATTATTTAAATCTTAAACCCGAAAGTTTATTAGCCTTATACAGGGTGTTACAAAATATTACCTATATTAAATAAATTACATGGAAGTTTATTCACCTAAAAATGTACAAGAAATATAAACATGAGTACAATTTTTTTCATTTTTACGATACGGGGTACTAGGTATTTTTTGTCCCTATAACTTTATTTTGCATTATTAAAAACCTGTTGACGTCGTAGATAAGTTTTGGCTCATGCAGTGTATCATTAAAGGTCATATTTAAACTAACCAGCAGAAAAAACCGTATTTTTAGCATTAAATTTTTAATTTATTTCAAAAATATGCTTTCTGAAAAATTATTACAAATCCAGTCAAATTAAAATAAACCACTAATACTGAATAAACTAATTTTTATTTTCCAACCAGAGCGTTAGAACCTGGCCCTTGTAAGGGAGTTTAAGGTCCTTTTAAGGTTCTTTTAACCAAAATTAATTCGGTTCTTAAAAAGCTAATTTAATGTTTCTAATATCCAATGGCTCCCAAGTGTTTTTGCTAAACATAAAGACTTGACGGCATAAACGTCCCTGATTTAAGATCTTTATAAAACATTTTGTAAACGTTTCCAACCCTTTATAATGTATTTAAATGTACCATAGTACTTGCTCTTTATAACCCAAGCCATTTTCAAAAATGGGAAAATAAACTATTTACGATGCTGAAAACACCCTGTATCATGGAAAAGAGAATTTCCTGATCTATGATTATCTAGTATTTTTAGATGTAGGTACAATTTAACCAAGAAGTTTCTTTAAAACACTCTGTAACACCTTATGCACTTAGAATTAACATCTAGAAAATACCGAGGATAATTGTGACGGCCTGTTTTTAGGGATTTTTTAGACTTTTTTCTACGACCAACAAATAGATAGAGCTTTAAGTTTTTTATCATTTATTAACATATACATATTTGGACAGTATAAATATAAATTTTAAGATAAACATATTTTGTGGAACATAAGTTACAGCGTTCTAAACGACCCCGCCTCGAAAAAATGGCTCGATCTTCCTCCACAATTCCGGCTGATTGGCTTAATGCACCGAATAAACTACGATCAAATAAATATACCAAAAATTGGACTTTTGGTAGCCAGTTAAAAAAAATCGCAAATTTTCCATTATTTTTGTTTTGATTTTTTATTAAAAAACCGAAATTTTAAAAATTTTGAATTGATAATTGTTTATTTGATGCGTTTACATGTGCTTAGTGTACCCTACAAATTTTAAGTCATTCGGTCAAGTCGTTTTTGAGATATGATGGAGGAAAGTTTGAAAAACACAGTTTTGAGACAAACGCGTTTTCAAGTTCGCTTGAAACTATGAAAATCTCAACTTAGCCTCAATCGGCGATTCCTGGCTCATAGGATATTTCTTTTAAATAATTAATTAATTAGTTTTAATAAATTCCTTGGGCCTATAGAAACTTGCATAAACGTATATTTAAATAAAAGGGTGCCAGGTATCAAGCCGACTGTACACAATAGGTCCACCCTATTATGTACACAACTGCCAAGTTAGCGCTCCGAACAACTCCTTCTTTCAACAATCTTTAAAACGACTTTAAATTTTTAAAAATAACTTAACTACCGTATTCTAGACATGCTAAAAAAGCAATTTATGAAAAAAAATCGATTTTTCGAATCATCATCACATGGGATAACCCCCTAAAGCTTTAAACGTTCTAAAATGCATTGCATGATAATAAATTTCCATTTTTTTTTAAAGGCAATGTATTTAGAATTTTTATTTATTTGTGACTCTTTATCAAAATAAAAAGTAACAAAAACCAAAAATTATTATAATTATTTTTAGGTGTATATTTTGGCAATAAAATTTTAGATTACCTATATTTTAAAAAACGTAACGTAAGTCATGTAAACTTGCACTTAATCTGATCGTTAGAGTATGTTTTATAACATATACCTAAAAAACAATTTTTGAAAAACCAACTGACACATTAATTTTTGTCCCAAACTTCCTACCTTTTTCCACACAGTGTGTTACTTTATATTGGTTAAGGCTATTCGTAAACACTGATGTTTATTAACTTAAGAATAATATTTTGCCTACATTATATTAACAAATGACTAGTACTGGTTACAAAATTTGCTCCACCTGAAAAAAGAGTCAGCGACCGTGCCTACTATGTATGCGTATTCTCAAAACACCCTGTAGGTAATATGTATATGTTCCTTACCGCCCTTCAGAAATATTTCGACAGGAGGGACAGCAACATCCAAATAATCCACATGGACAATAAGAAACTTGGTTATCTTGACATGCCACTTCTGGGCAAAGAAGTTTGCACCCGGCACGTGGACATGCTAGTACGGTACTAGTATACGAGTGGAATAAATTTATGACTAATATTGCTAAAAGTATTTTTACAGCGCTCATTTTGGAACTTGAGGTTAAACAGAATAATGGTGTAGATATGTCGTATGTCAGGTTTTTATTTACCGTGTTATCAACTAAAGGCTATTTTTGATGATTTATTGCTTTCATTTAGGTTATATAAATGCGCGTTTAAAATAACTATGTTTAATAAACATGGCAATAATCATTAGTAAACAGGAATTGTAGTAATCTTTTTTAATATTAATTCAAGGGTGACCAAATAAATTGTTAATCTAACAACAGCACACAAATTTTGTCATTTTTTTTATAAACCCCGAATAATACTTTAAACATAATTTAAATTAAAGCAATAAACATACAGTGACTACAAAAAGTTGGACGCTTTAAGGCAATGACGTACATTGTTTTCTCAAAAAATTGCTAATGACACCCCAACTAACGCCAATGGGGTTAATAATTTTAATCAAGTTAGAGTCCTTTATAACTACGAATCCCTCAAAACATTTTTTTAAACAGTAATTTAAAAAACACTCTGTATACTGTATATGTTTGTAATAATGGGAATTAGAACAACAAAACGGCTTGTTTAGCCATCGTCGATGACTTTGTACAAGCCGAGGTTCTAGGATCTTTTTTTTTATCTAAAAGAGACATGTAATGGTCCTCACACCAAAAGTGTCTTCTTTAAAATAAAGTTCTACAATTGTCTTTGGTTCTACTTATTCTTTAATACGGACTTATTTAAAAGTAACATATCCTGAGCAATGGATAAATAAAACAACTAGGGCATTGGCGTGGACAGCCAGGTCACCAGATCTTAATCCCCAGGATTTTTCTGGGGCCATGGCCCGGCATGCGCAATAAGCAAGACCTTATCAAAACTAAACATAAGGAACCAATTCGTTTGCCAATATCAAGGTTGGGGTAAAGTTTACCCCAATTTTGTCGAATCTGAATGCGCCCTTGGTGTACTATACTTCAGTTGACGTCAAAAAACTTCGTTTACGAATGATTAAAAAGTGCCAAATCATTAAATAAAAGCCGGTAATGTTATATCGTATAAGTCGACGTTTTTTAAAAAGTGTTAGAAAATGTATTAACAAAAATAGAGGACAATTTAAGAACCTATTTTAGTTTGTTTAGTAACGTTTTAATAATTGTTACCTATTAATTGGATAACACCTTATATGGTATATTAAATTTGACTTTCGAAAAAATACAAATAGAAAATTCGCTTTTAAAATTCTCTAGGGGGTGGAGGTAAACCAAAAAAAAATTGTTGCAAATTCTAAAATATTTTTTCTTTACCTAAGGGCTTCTTTTTAAACCAGTGGTATGGAGCATATTTTAGGTGATAAAGTGAGATAATTTAAAATTCTTATGACCGCTACTTCTTTATACACCTATTTTACAAGCACTCTGTACGTTTGCTTACCGTCTTGTAGTAATAGTACGACAGCCGGGACAGCAACAGTCAGAGAAACCACATGGGCAGTAAAGCTCTTGTCCATCTAAACAGGCCACATTTAAGCAAACAAGAAGGCACTTAGGATTTGGACAGAAAGCCAGTGAGGCTAAAAAGAAATTTAGAAAAACTGTGGCTAAAAGTATTCTTGCGGCCTGCATTTTTACACTTTTATTCGGTAAATAAAATACTTTTGAAATATGTGAGGTTTTTATTAGGATTTTTATCAACAGAAGTCAACTTTTCATGTTTTATTACTTTTTTAGGTAACATACAACCTTTTTACCCATATTTTATAACAAAACAATATTTATAAGAAATAGTAAAAGGTAATTAAAAATATACAAACATCGCCGGCGCAAGGAGGCTCGCCCAAGTTGTTAAAAATTCAGTTGTTTTTATGTATATTTATTTCCATCCAAATAAACTTAATATGAAAATCTAATTGACTGGACTATAAGAAGGACACAACACAACTTTGTTCAGTACATTTTAAAAATAATAATTTAAAAATAAGGAGCATGGGGCGTTTCTTATAAATTTTTTGACCCCCCTCCTCTAATGCGATTTCGTGAAATTTGCTTCAATTCCCCTTCTTCCTCATCTGAAATCTTAGGTAAGACCTTTAAAAGTTAGTTTGTTATGTCGAAACAATTTTGACCAATCTCGCAACTTTAACTTTTTCCTGTTTCTAGCATTGCTGCCAGTACGTGGGTTAATCGTAACCCCTTCCCTAGCATCGCGCCCGCATCCCACACAGCGTCGCCATTGGTCACGAAGCATGTCGGCTGGCAAATCGTGGGGTAATTATTTCCTTGCCAAGCGACTCGAAGACATAACACACACAAGTTGTATGTGTTAAGTGAGGTTCAACTCGACCCCCTTCCTCCCAGATGCCTACCACACGTAATTTATGGACGCCCACCAAGTATATTCGAATGTTTACAGAACAGTCAGAAATATACTTACGGTTTCCAGTCAGTACAGCCTCTGTAAAAGAAACGTTTTAAAGTTAAAATTAGTTAAGATCCACTTGATAAGGGCTATGACCTAATAAGAACTGACTCAGTAGGTACTATAAATTAAACTAAAAAAAAAACATCCAATTTTCTAAAAGAGACCTCTTATAGAAAGAATAAAAATATAGGGCAACTTAAAGTCGTTTTCTCAGTTAAAATTAAATATACAGAGTGCCCAGTAATTTAACCTACAAACTTTAAGGGGTGATTCTATATTGAAAATTAAGAAGAAAACTTTATATGAACATGTGTCGTAAACGTTTTAGTTTTTGAATTACAAGGTGTTTAATATTTTAATAAATTATGTATTTTTATATTATCTTTTATACCAAATCAGATATTTAAAAAAAAATTAGGAGACATTTTTTATGCTCAGGCGACATTTTTGGCATACAAGAAAAAAAATACTAGTAACGTCCATGAGGGGTTCAAGGTGAATATTTTAAAAAAGCAAATGGTACGCCCCTGTGTTTTTCTAAAATAAAAATACTGTTTTAAATTCCCGTTTAGTTTGGAACAAATCTGATCTTTTGACTTTTTAAAGGATGTACGGTTTTGGCCTAAATAAATACAAACCATTCTCGGCATGATCATTTCTTATCGCTAATATCTAATTCTACGGTAAAAAAATCACTCTTTTTATTCTTTAATTGAATGAGGATTTAACCATGTCAGAATATTGTTTATATTTATTTTCGCGAAAACCGTGTAATATCGAATAAAAACAAATCAAGAAATCAAATTTGTTCCAAACTAAACTGGAATTTGAACAATTATTTTTATTTTAAAAAGTTTAGTGGCATGCCATTTCTTTTTAAAATATTTACCTTAAACCCTTCTTGGACGTCACTGCTAAAAATAATTTTTTTCTTGTATGCCAAAAAATTTTTTTACACCTATTCTTTTTTAAAAATATCTAAATTAATATAAAATGTTAAAAAAAGCTAAATTTTAAGTACTCTGTAGTTTGAAAACTAAGATTTTTGGACGTATGTTTATATAAAGTTTTTTTTCTAAATTTTATTAAAATTACCCATTAAAGTTTTCGGTTGAGTTACTGGACACCCTGTATATTAAGAACGTGACATCTGTTTCGCTCTCCCAAGCATCATCAGACATTTAAAACAATACAATAGTTATGTATTTAAACACAACACTCTAAATATTACATAACAACAAAACAACCAGCTGATAAACAAACAAGTATATTTGCCTTTTACATTTTATTTGGGTTATTTTTCTAGTTTTACATAATAATTATATAGGTAAATCGGATATTTTTAACAATTTTATATAATTTTATATACATAATATTTATCAGCGATTTATTTTTAGTTTTAGGCGAAACAAAATTCACCAACGCATTTGAGGCCTTTTTCACATTTTCTTATCAATCTTCTACCAAAAAATGAGCATAATTCTCCTTGACTAAAACATAAAAAATATATATTATTATTGAATATAATTTTTATAGTTTTGTTTTATTTATGTATCTTGAAAAAGTATATTATAATATTATTGTAATATACAATGCCGGATTAAGACTACGTGATGCCCTAAGCAGTCGAGTTCTGTAGTGCCCCCAAGCCATAAAAATTTTGACGACCAAAAAAGAAAAAAGTTAAAAATTTTAAGGTCTTCACGTATTTCTACTTATACAAAAAGGACGTTAACATCTGTACTTTTTTCTTTCTTTTACCTTATGTGAGTGCCAACTTTGTGGTGCCCCTCACAACGTGATGCCCTAAACCTAAACCTCGTGCACTGGAGAACAGGGGAGGCTAAAGTCATAAAAATTATATAAACACAGAGAAGGCCGGGGTACCGCACCTATTTAAAGCAAAATACGTAATATTTGCATAATTGCAAACAAAAATTATATATTGTATGTGTATAAAACCATTGCTTAATTTGCTTATAGGTTACTACCGAAACTGGTAATACACTAAACCAAAATATTAGCGCACAACCTAAAATTTGCCCTATAATTGTTGTTCTATATTTTTCGGACCTCTATGGTCCGATTAAAGTAATACTTTTTTTATATTGAATACTTACTTTCCAAGAATTTTATCATGACCCAATTTTACATTTTCATATTATACAGGCTGCATTCAGAACTATATGTTTTTCCCAAAAATTCGGAACACCCTGTAGACATGACTAGCAACTGTTTCATATTGCAATTAACATCATACTTTAGCCTCATATCTCCTCTATATTTGCGTTTTTTATTTATTGTTCTATCTTTGTTGCTTAATAAGATATACTGTTTTATAACTTAACATGTTTTTATTAATAAATTACTTTATCTAAACTCTCAAGAAAAAAGACAGGGTAGTCTTTGGAATGTCAGAAATTATAGCTAAGTGTCAATTGTAGGAAAATGTCAACTGCCGGAGTGTAGACTTGTTTTGTAAAGACTATAACATTTAATTTTGTCCTTGAAAATGGAACCACTACGCTTCTTACATTGGAATAATTGTTTGCTAATGCACCATAATGCAAGACCTCACGTAGTATATATTGTCAACAAATATTTACGAGGTAAATATTGAAACCATGAATTAGCCTCCACATAGTCCAGTTCTCAACCAAATGGAGCATCTGTCGGATATCCTGGGAAGAAAACTAAGGCAACAACAGCTCCTTTCAGTCTCTCTTAATAAGATAAAAACAATGGTTGTTGACCATTGGTATCAGGTTGAATAGCAACAAGTTGCAAATTTAATTTCCAGTATGCCCCGCCGATGGGAAGCTGTAGCAAAGAATACCAATCCATAGAACCCCACAAGTGAGATTTCAGCGTACCCTAAAAATTTTAGTACCTACCATTTCCAACAGATGGCGAAAGTAGTACGATGTCGCTTTGCTAATAGGATTACCATCAGAAATTGATAGCAGTCGCTGACGAGCAGTCGGCCCGATCAGTTAGAGTGAGGATATACGCAAAATTTAATAAAAATAAAATCCCCGATAAATGGACCCAGTAACCATAAGATTATTAAATTTATGATTTTAGAATAGGATATATCGATGCGTTTTTACAAAATATTGTAAGCGACATTAGCCAATTTTACGGGAAACGATTTTTTCTTCCCATCGCGTTATTTTTAAAGAAAAACCGAGATCTGAATGTTATTATTTTAGATTTCTTCTTAATTTTAATTACAAAACAAACATATTTAACATTTATTGTCAAAATTTTCAGAATCTCCTAAAAGAAAAGCTAAACATTTTAAAGTTCTAAACCTAAATAATAGTTAATTTTTAAATTTTTTATTTTTATTTAATTTATTTTGACAAAGGTGGCGGACTTGCCATCAAAACGTCGATTTTTAGTTCTCTATATACTTGCTCATTTCCTGTAAAACTGACGAATGTCGCTTACGATGTTTTGTCAAAAACCCATCGATATATCCTATTCTGAAATCATAAATTTAATAATCTTATGGATACTACCATTTATCGGGGATCTTATTTTTATTAAATTTTGCGTATATCCTCACTCTAACTGATCGGGCCGACTGCTATCAATTTCTGATGGTAATCGTATTAGCAAAGCGACATCGTACTACTTTCACCATCTGTTGATCAGGGTAGGTACTAAAAATTTCTAGGGTACGCTCAAATCTTCTATGGATTGGTATTCTCTGGCTGTAGTAAGAAGTAGGGGTGGTAATATGCGCTATTAATTTTTTAATTGTATAATACTAATTTAATAATATATTTTTTCAATCTTTATAAAAATATTATTTAAATAAAGATAATAAAAACATCTAAGTTATAAAACGGTATATCTTATTAATTAGAAAAGATAGAACAATAAACGAAAAACGCAATCGTAAAGGAAACATGAGGCTAAACTCTAATGTCAGTTGCCATATGTTATGATTGCTAGTAATGGGGTGTTTTTAATTTTCGTAGAAAAACATAAATTTTTTAATACGCGGTATATTATGAAAATTTAACTTTAAACAAAAATTGGGATTATGATGAAATTCTTAAGAAAGTAAACCATCAATTCAAAAAAAGTTCTACTTTAATTGGACCATAGGTTCAAAAAATATAGAACAACAAAAATAGTGCAATGTTGAGGTTGTGCATTAATATTGTGATTCAGTGGTATTAAAACATTGCACAAACTTAAAATGATTTTATTTACAATCATTTATGTAATGTTGACATTTTCGACTTTTTAAAAGTTTGAAAGTGTCACTTTTCTGACTTTTTCTTTTAGCATACTGGAAGTAAGCTTACTTTCCTTCCGTGAGCTAAAAGTTAAAGTATCCCTAGCAGCAGTCGCAAACATTCAAAAAGTTTTACCATTTGACATCTTGTCTAATATTTTAGACATCTCTGTGACACCTTCAGGGGCGATAAATGTCTGGTGCCGTATTAATTTGACAAATTAAAAATAATTTTGTTGGGAAGACACATTTTTAAATAAAAAATAAACTAAATGGAAATTAGCAAAAAAATGGTTGTGAATAAAAAAGTATACAAACCTCGGTAGAAATTTTCATTACTGTCTGAAGAAATGGCGCTCAGTGGGGCCTCCATGTTCAAAACCACCTAGAAATCGCAATTTTTATCGAAATTAATTTTTTTTTTTAATGTAGTACATTTCTTTTGTCATACTGAAAAATGTACGAGGCTTAATGTGACATACAGGGTTGCTTACAAAAACGTGGCTGTATAACGTTCTTTTTTAATCATCCTATATTATATATTTTTGGTAAATTTCTCTTTACATTCTAAAACTTTCTAGGTTATACTTAAATATAATTTAAATAAAAAAATAAAAATAAAAATCTTTCAATGTGGCAGATATTGTAGTTTCTTGGAAAAATAGCAAATTCAGGACATTTTTTATAACGGTACCATTTTCCTATTTTTAAATATTTTTTAAGTTACCTGGACAGGCAATTAACTAATAGCTAATATTTGTACATTTTATTATTAAAATATATTTTGTTTATCAGGATGTCAAACAAATAGTATTAAACTCAGAAATATTATAAATAAAAATATATATATTATATTTTTTTTATGTTAAACGGTTTTACTATTATAAAAATGATGAAGGTTATGTATTAAAAGATAAAAAATAATTAGGTAAGACCTAGCTACCAGATCGTACCAATCTTCTCCTTAATTGGGGGTATTGATCAGACAAATAATAAAATCGTATACAGAGTAGATATTATGATAGAAATTTCATGTGTCCAACGATTTTATTATTTGTCTGATCAATATCCCTGAGGGAAGATTAGTACGATCTGGTAGCTTACTAAATTATTTTTAGCTTTTAGTACATAACCTTCATCATTTTTATTCTAATAAGACCGTTTACCTTTTTTACATAATTAATTTTCAAGTTTTTAGTTTTGTTGTTAGTAAATACTTTTCATTTTACTAAATTCATTTAATGCCTTTCTATAACTAACCAGAACTAACCAACGATTTAATAATAAGGTAGTTGTGGAAAAATATCTAATTCGCCATTTTGTGGCGTCGGTCATCTTGGACTTTAGTTTTTTTTATAGTAAGCTCTATTCTACAAATCAAGCCCTTTTATTTGATACCTATATTGAGGTAGTTGTGGAAAAAATATGAAATCCGCCATTTTCTGGCAACGACCAACTTAGATTTAAATTTTTTCATAGTGATCTCTATTCTACCAATCAAGCTATTTTATTTGATACCCAAAGTAAGGTAGTTGTGAAAAAAATATGTAAACCGCCATTTTGTGGCGGCGTTCATCTTGGATTTTAATTTTTCATAGTGATTTCTATTCTACCAATCAAGCTATTTCATTTGATACCCATATTGAGGTAGTTGTGGAAAAAGTATGTAAACCACCATTTTGTGGCGGCGGCCATCTTGGATTTAATTTTTTTCATAGTGGGTTCTATTCTACCAATTAAGCCCTTTCATTTAATACCCATATAAAGGTAGTTGTGGAAAAAATATGTAATCTGCCATTTTGTGGCGGCGGCCATCTTAAATTTTTTTTTATAGTAGGTTCTATTCTACCAATCAAGCCCTTTCATTTAATACCCATGATGAGGTTGTAGTGAAGTAATTGTAATCCGCCATTTTGCATTGGCAGCCATCTTGGATTTATAATCATAAAAATATGTTTTATTAGACTGTCACCAAGATTAAGAGTGTGTACCAAATTTTAGATTGATCGGTCGTCAGAAAAGGGGTCAAATTCTAATTACTATATTTTACCCAATTAACAAATAATAATTCCAAATAATAAAATAATAAATAAACAAGTTAAGCTAAGTGAAACCGTTTAAAAACGGGAAAAAAATTCTTATTTTAAATACACACTATATTAAATTTGCCCAATACCTAAAGCTGTTTTACAGTTTGCAAGTTTTCTTGCATGCAATTTTTTCTTGCTGAAACTTTTCTATCATCGCAGGCGCATTTTTCTCTTTTTAAAAATTTCTGCAAAGTACGCGTGTGCAGATCGAAAAATTGAAGCAAGAAAATTTTTATGGAAGAAATCTTTCAAACTGTAAAAACTGCTTAAGTCAAGTAGTTTTAATTTTCTTTCTTTTCAAGAAAATATTTATATTAGTGGGACACCCTGTATAGTGAAGTCACATTTTAAAAATGGCCTCGTACCATTGTTTAGTATGACAAAACGAATTAAATGTCCCACTTTGAGTATTTTATATTTTGATCAAAATTGAGATTTCTAGGTGGTTTTAAACCATATAACATTTGTAGCCAAAGTGTGCGTCTCTGCGCGCCTCTGTAAATCATCCTTTTCTTTTAACAGTAATAAAACACTTTTTACCTTGGTGTGTAATGTAGTATTAATTAAGATTTAAAGGTTTTATATTCTAAACGCTTTATAAATTTATGACATACTAATCTTTTTTGCGATGTGCAAGTTCACAGGAATCAATAAAATAATAAATACGCAGGTTTATACACTGGAAACACGTCCTAAGCGGTCCCATATAATTTACTTACTTCCAGGCTTGGTAACATTAAAGCACTGTGGACAGCAACAGTTGTTAGGACAGGGAGGGCAATACAATAGTTCTCCATGTTGGCATACAGGATCCCTACACCCAATTTTGCAAGGAAATGGACATTTTGGTTTTAGTGGTGGAAAGTCACTGGAAATGCTTCTAAAATACAAAATAAAAAATATGAGTGACAGAAGTGTTGGTAAAATACGCATTTTAGTCGTTTCGCTTGACAAAAATATGAAAATAATTGTGTTGTGTGAACTATAGCGTTTAACTTTTATTGCGTTTACAATAATTAAAGATTAATGTATTTATACCGCCTTACAGTTTATTTTAGTAATTTTTCTTATGGTACAATGCGATAAATATGCAAAAAATAATAATTTATTTTTATAACTAATGTACCTAACAATAATAAAAGTACAAATATAACACATGGAACTAAGCAGCATTAACCAAAACTAATTTCATGTTTCAAAAAAAAACTGTACTGGGAGTCAAGGTATAACTGTACTTTCTTAATTTTTTAGTTTTCATTATCTATAATTCCATACTAATCTTATAAAGAGGTAAAGTTTGTAATTGTAAACTGATCTTCGGAAATACTGAACCGATCATGAATTTTTTTCACAATCAGAAAGCTACCCTATTCAGGAGTGCTATAGGCTAATTTTATTATGATTAACCAAAAAGTTCAGAGAATAATATTATTAACGCCCAACAAAGTGGGCACGGGTCGGCTAGTTTATTATCCGGTAAACAGATGGGTGCAGAGCACTTTTATTTGGATCTTAGAGTATTATATCAATGACTGATCTGTAGTCCGTGGCGGATTTACATATTTGCCGCCCTTAGGTTATTAATTTTTGCCGCCCCTAAGTAATTATTGATAGACTAAAAACCAGTTACAAAGATGCCACAAGCGTCATACAAATAAAGACGGCAATCAACTATCGCTGTCTAAAGCGTCGTTGCGAACAACAAAAACGAGAATAATTGAAAGTGAGACAGAAGTGGTGACGCCGTGGCATCTTCTCTCTGGCGAGAACTTTACCTTACTCCACAATCCCATATCTGCCATCCAACGGAAAAACACCGTATTTTCATATAATACATCATATAACATACGGTGTTTTTCTATAGGACGGCGGATATATGACCGTAAAAAATCTCAACGAAAAATGCCTCCTCATAAAAAGTCCTGCTTGATGACAAACTACTTTTTACAAAAAATATTGTATGTTGGATCTACAGGGTGGCTTAAAAAGACTTGTTTCCAAATTATTATATAAGGTATTTCCTAACTACGGTTCGAAACTTTAAAAAGTGATATCTTATGTCATTTTATAAGATGAGTTCCTATAAACATATGGCCGGAGTTGCTTCGTTCGTAGATACAGGGTCTTATAGTATTTTAAAAATTTGGTATTTTATAAATATTGTTGGATGTAATAAAATACTTACAAAGCTCTAACTAGATTGACTTTATTGGGTCCAGTGGTGTCTCAATGGTGACCACAGCCAATATTATTAAGACAAAAATGTACGCTACTAAATAAACTAAACTGTACAACTAAATATTAAATTTTTCAGTGTTGTACAATTTTTTTCGTCTCAAGCTTCGTATTTAAGATATTTATTAAATATAAACCGGTCAACAAATGAACCTGGACCTTAAAATGTCAACCGATTATTAAATATTTTTCGTCTCTTAAAAGAAAATTTTATTGGCTTTAAGCCGCTTGTGACCAAATCTTTAAACAGTGCTTGAACTACGTTATACAGAGTGGTAAATAAACAAGTCACATTTTTGACGAAAATCTAAGTTCTCCCAGTTTTACAAAATTGAAGAATATTTTGTTTTTACCGCATGAGTGTATTAACTGTATCATAACCTCGACACTTTTTTGCAATTTTGATTAAAAGTTGATTATTAAAGAAATGAGAGAAAGGGTTATTCAAAAGTAATGCGTTTATGTCAAATTCTTCATATAAATAGGGATAATTTATTTACAACAGACGAAAAACCATTTAAATCGGGGCTATTGTGCCCAATAAGAATAGCAATAAAAAAAACTTACGCTTTATACAGGTTGCTTAACAATTAAATAGGGCACTGGGCAATTGCAAATTTTTATAAAAGTTTCGGAGTCCCAAATCTACAAACTAAAAAAATATTTTGTTTTTATCGCATGGGCCTACTAATTAAATCAGTCTCTTGGGACGATAGTGCAATTTTTATTAAAAGTTGAATATTTAAAAAATTACAGAGGGTGATTAAAAAGTAGTGCATTTTTACCAATTTTTTAAATTTAATTGGAAGAACCAAGACACAAAGCTTAAAATAAGGACTACTGTACCTGGTTAAGATAAAAATAATAAAGGTGGTTGAAAAATTATACAAGATGTGCAAAAATTAATTGAAGAAAAACGTGCAGCTGCAAATTTCAAGAATTTTTACAGAATGTTTTTTTGTTGGGGCAAAACTTACAGGATTTAATTATAGGCTAATTATATAAAAAAAAATAAAAACATATGTCCAAAAATGCATTGTTTCCAAGATACAAGGTGTGTTTTTTTTTAAACCAGTATTTTAATAATATCCTAAATATTTCTTAACCTATTTTAATAAAAATTGGCAGTCTTATTTATTGTCCCAATCTCAAACCTAATTTAATTTATTAAGTCCAGTGGCGTCTCGAGCGGCACCTAAATGAATCTTATGATGAAAAAATGTACGCCACTGGCTTTTACATTTTTTTTGTATTTTATTTTATCTACACATACTAAAATAAATATTTTTTGTTTTCAAAATGTTTTTGTATTATACTAACTTTTTTGGAAAAAATAAAAACCTTTTAAATGCATGGACTCCCCCAAAAACGGGAGAAATTTTTAAAACCTTAATTTGGTAATTTTCTTTTTAGTTTGAATGTTTTTTGGTAATTGTAAGTGTTGTCATATAATTAGTTATTAATAATTTTAAAAAATACCTATTCGAAGAAAAATTTCCCTATGTTTATTGTGTGTTTAAGGGGTATACAATTAAGCGGCTTTTATTTTTTTCTCAAAAACTAAGCTGGATACAAAAAATATTTGAAGACAAAAAAGGTGTATTTTTATTGGCTTCATTTTAAATAGGTATAAAAGTGGCACAAAAGCCAGTGGGGTACATTTTTTTCTTATAAATATTTGTTCAAGCGCCACTTGAGACGCCACTGGACTAATACTGGTAATTTCCATTAACATCGATTAAGGAATATTTAGAATATTATTAAAATACTGATTGAAGAGGTACTCGTAAAGTTAATAATTAAAAAGTTTTTTATTTGGTAAGAACTTCCAAATACACGCTGTATTTTAAGGCGTAAAAATTATTTACCTAAAAAAACCCCTGTTTACTAACTACTTTAATTGTAACAAAACATTTTGGGCCTTTTTTTCTAAATCGAAATAAAAACAAGTAAATCTGCCGCCCTAGGATCCAGCCTACTCAGCCTGCTTGTAAATTCAACACTGTCTGTAGTGCCAACAAACTACAATACTTAATGTCGAGCCTCCTTATTTTAAAATGTAGTTAGTATGTAAGTAACTAGCTATATTTAAATTTAGACTACAAATAAAACACTACCCAGTTAAGTATATATTTTTTTATTTAAATATGTTTTGCTAAAGCAAAGATATCTCCAAAATTGCATTTCTTATCCGACAGTAAGCAATATCTTACAATAACTATTAACACATATCAGACCCCTTTGACATCTTTTAGTCAATGTACCATTAAAAAATGAGCAAAGCTCTCCTTCACCTGAAACAAAAAAAAATGTACATATAAGTAAACAGCGATTAAATAAATTATATTATTTCACCCCGTTAGAAAAATGCCATTTTTTAATCGTTTACATGAAGATAAAGTACTCCATTAAAGTACATTACATAAAGTGTTTTAAAATAAAGTATTTTTTTTTAACAGTTCGACGTTTTTTCATCCTTTAAAAGACATTAACACACCGTCGCTTCCATATATGGTGGAATGAATATTCGTGGTAGACTCGTCAAAAGGAACCCCCCATCCCTTAAAAGATTATAAAAGGGTTCTTATCATAAAGTCAATTTTATTACTGGTCTAGGCACTGCGTGTGCATTTTGTGCCATATTTTTTGTATATCGAGCGCCCAATGCCTAGTGCCTAATGCCTATTTACAATAATACTAGTATTTTTCGTTCAATATTGTTTTAAGATTATTTTAAAAATTATTTTTAACCTTCTGGCTAGATGTGCTTTACAAGCGTGTATTTCAGTTTTTTTTTAACTTTAATTTATTACACTTACCACCTGGTACAGTAACATTTACACATCTTGGGCAACAACAACCACATGGCGGGCGATACAGTAGTTGCCCATACACGCATTTGGGTTGAGGACAAAAAATGGGACAAGGAAGAATTTTTTGTCCACATGTGGTGCTTGTAAAGTACCAAGTTAAAAATGTTATTGCAAAAATTACTGAAAGGGCGCGCATTTTACAGTTTGGTCGACAAATAGAAAAATAAACTGTCAAGGTTTACAGATGATTTCTACTTTTATTTACTTCTTATCACTAGAAGCCTATTTTTAAAAACCGATGCTTTTAATTATTTTTAATATACTTGGAAATTATTTATAAATGTTTATGTTTATATACTAATATAATGTTGCAAAAATACATTTATTACACAAAGATAATATTAAGTAATTTACTTTATAGAAAAAATAAAAGTAAAAAAACTAAAATATAACAACTAGCCGACCTGTGCCCACTTCGTTGGGCGGTAATTATATTTTTCTTTGAACTTTTTATTTAATTATAATAAAATATGTCCTTAAGCACTCCTAAATGGTGTAGATTTCTCATTGTGAAAGAATTTTTAAAATCGGTTCAGTATTTCTGAAGATAAGCCCTTACAAACAAACAAACAAAGTTACAAACTTTACCTTTATAGAATATTAGCACATACAAAATAACTATAATATATATATATATATATATATATATATATATATATATATATATATATATATATATATATATATATATATATATAATTTTAAAATATTGTATGTATTTACTTTTTGTAGGAATATTACTAAAACAATATAATTTTTTTAATTTTTTCGTTATTTAAATTCATTATTACTATTAATGTTCAATAATTTCTATTAAATTTATTTGCAAACTGTCAAATTTTAAAACTGGTGACACATGAACTAAAAGAAAAAATGACGAAATTAAAGGTAACTTGCCCGTTTGGTTTAGTTGATGTCGCGTTTACTGTTACATTGCTTAAATTGATATTTAAGTTTATTGTAGTAGGCTTGAAAGTGTGAAAAAAGGTATTTTTTAACACTTATGTAGTGTACTAGAATGGAGTACTTTATCTTTATGTTAACGATTAAAAAAACTGCTTTTTTTTAACGGTCGTGGAAAAAGATATTTTTTCTGTGATATTAGTATAGATTGAAAATAAAAAAACCTAATAAACCGGCTTTTGTGAACAGCTCTTTCCAATAATAGCAAAATTAGTTTCATGGACATCTGAATCTTTTTAAAGTCCTCGTTAAAATTTATAGATTTTTTTATTGCTAATAAAAAACTATCACAAATTTCAAAAAATGAAAAAACTCATTTCTTTATTTTATTTTATTTTTTTGTCTAATGGTATTGAGAACTTTAAACACAATAGGTATACTATTTAAACTAGCAAAACCACAACACCACAAATTTAAATCCTATTTAGGCCTATTATTAAAGGTCTTTCTTAATATTACAAGATCTGGCTATATAAATGGACCCCTTATTCGTGCTTCTAATAAAATATTTTTTTTTAACAATAAAATTTATCGATAAATAAATTTCCGGGAGACTGGAAAACCATATCCTGGGCTGATACAGTGTAATTAAAATTTTTAAAATTGGTAGACGCACCCTTTGCACCAGAAGACATTTTTGGGCATACAAAGAAAGAAAATTCCTGTGCCGTTCATGAGGGGTTTAAGGTAAATATTTAAAAATATGATACGCCACTGCATTAAAAACAAGTCTTTTTTTAAGTCTCCGTTTAGTTTAAAACAATTTTGATTTCTTGACCTTTTTTTGTTTGATTGATTGTCAAATTCCTATCTAATTAAATACGTTAGTACCTAATGTCCTAAAGTCCATTTCTTATTTTGTGATAGCAGAAAATGTCACGTTCGTCCTAAACAGGTCATAAACCAGCCATAAACCATCGGCGTCACGTTTTTTAATACGTAAAATTCACATATTCTGAGAGCTAAAATAGGGTTAATTTATAGCTTATTGAAAATTAAATTGTATAGAATAATTACACTTAAAAACTCAATATTAAAAAGAAATGTCAAAGTAATTAATTAATTAAATGAATTCTAGTATTTATTAAACTGTTATACGGCATTTGTTTTATAGGCATTTACGAATTAGCCTGGGCGGGACAAGAAAAAAATTGTGCTTTAAGACACCTATATACCTACATACTTAATTATCGCTCGTTGTTTAGATCGTATGTATTTACCCATTAGCAGAAATAAAAAAGGTAGCATTTAAACAGGTACAGCAGTTTTTGAAGATTATTATACCGCAGATCATGACTCTGATAGTGAAGAACTTTATTTTTCTGACTAAAATATATTGTAGTAGTAAAATTGTAAAAACTAAAATAAATCATATACATATTTTTTTAATCTAATAGACTAATAAATTAAATATTGTACTTTTTTTTAATGATTATTTTTTTCTGTGGGTAGGTATCTTTTAACTACTTATTCCAATGCTTTATTTAGAAAATACAATGGTTAACTCTTATTAAATGCATGAATATGAACTTGTAACATCTTATTTGTAAACGTTGTATTGTAAATTAAAATAAAAATGTTAAGAAGTTCCAAAATAGACCTTGGCAAAAAATCAAATATCAAAATCTGTAAAAAAAAAATTATCACCGAATAAGAAATGGACTAAGTAACGAAGGTAATTTTTACTGTAGAATTTTTATATTAGGAATAGAAAAATGCTCATGCTAAAAAATGGTTTCTATTTTTTGGCATAGTCATTTTGTATTCCTATAATAATAAATTCTACAGTAAAAATTAACCTTTGTTTTTATTATGTAATTAGATAGGAATTTGACCATGCCGAAAAATGGTTTCTATTTATTTACGCCGAAACCGACATCAAACAAAAATAGTCAAGAAATCAGTTTTTTCTAAATCAATCGAGGATTTAAAATAAGATACTTATTTTAGAAAAATGCAGTAGAGTACTATTTTTTTTCCTTATGGGCGGCACAGGCAAATTGGTATTATACAGGGCGAGTTATAAGTAAAAATATGAAAAAATGCCCCAGTGCAAAGTAGTTTTATTTTTTAAATATAGCAGAATTTTAAAAGTAAATGTTGTAAAGAATTTAATTTTATGTCAAAATTTAAAGTAAGAGAATAAAATTTAAAAAAAAATATTATTGTCAATTTTTTTACAACTTACGCATAAAATTAAACAAAATATTATTTGGCTTTTCTCCAGAATAAAATTAAAAAGTTTATTTAACATTTTTTTTTTCAGTTTTCTAACAAGTTTATAAGTAAGTTTTTAGGTAAACTGTTTACCACATTTTTGGTAAACTATTTACCACCTTTTGAGACGCAGATTTGATTTTATTGCATTAAAATGATTTCAACCGAGTGCCAATGAACCTTTGTTTATAAATTGAAACCTTTGTATTGTAAGTAACTTAATATTGAATATTGCATTATTTTATTTCTTTTAAAGTAATTATAACTTTATTATATTGTGTAAGAGCAGAATAGTTCTTCATAATTTACAAAAGTTTTAATTTTCTTAAAATGTTAAATAAACTTTTCAATTTTATTCTGGAGAAAAGCCAAATAATATTTTGTTTAAATTTAATCTCCCAGAAAACAAATAAAACATAAAATTACGCATAAACATCCAACAATATATTTAATACAACGAGATAAATTTATAAACAAACTGCCTAAAAACTTTAAATTTCTTTTAAATTTTGCTTTTTCCTGGCCAGCATTTTCCATTCAATAAAATTCAATTCCCTTCAACATTTACTTATACACTTATGTTATATTTTTAAAATTAAAGTACTTTGCTTTTATAGGCATTTTTCATATTTATGCTTATAACTTGCCCTCTATAATACCATTTAAAGTAAAATTTTGTATTTATTACATTTGGACCATTCGACCAGTTTTCCGCCGTGTTAAAATTTAAAAATTGTTTGTCTATTTGTCTTCTTGTAACACCTATCCTGGGACACACTGTTTATAATTTTAAAAAAACTTGTAACGGTGTTTATGTCAAAAATTTTATTTATATATTGTATTTATAAAATTTTTAATTACACTATATCAGCCCTAAACAATTCTAATACGCTTTATTAAAAATATCTGTGGAAAAAATGCAAAATGATTTTAACCCTTGAGTGCTGAATAGTGAAAACTACATGAAAATCAAAAGAACAGAACTTTAAGTATAAAAACCCACTTATTTTCAATCATATTCTTAAATGGCTTAAAAAATCGGACCATAGTTTACACACAAACGTCCGTTCTTCTTTGCCCACTCCGATCATGGGCCCACTTTAAACAGCTGCTGAATAAGATCTAGCCTTTTTCATCTGCCGATTAATAATATTTCTTACTTCAAAATAGGCATTGCGTATTTTCCTCTTTATTAGAAGAAATTAAACAAAAACCTTTTTTCTTTTTTTTTTTTTTGGGATGCATCGTTTTACCCTTTTTTAAGGGGGATCACTTTAGGCCATGGAGCATAGAATTATTTAATATTATTTATTTTATTAAGTGCAATAAAGCTATCTGAGCTTTACGAAAAGTATAAAGATAACTTTCAGTAAACATTACATACCCTGAAAAAACCTATAAAAGTTTAATGCTTACTTTATATCAAACAAGAAAAAATAAACATTCACTTACTGCCTATTTGTTCAGAACTAATAACTTCTGGAAAGTTCCCTATTAGAGATGGACAGCGGGCGTTCGTTACCAAATATTGGTGTTTAAATGGTGTTATAGCTATGGCCAAAACTTAAGAGATCGTTTTTACCCGAAGGGATCATTTTACCCCACTCCCCTACATGTATTTTCTTCTACCGACTTTATTATCCCACTACTTAAGCATTGCAAGTATTTAGAGTTGCATGAAATATCAGAGCCCGTACTCTGTAACGCCATAGAAAAAAAAATTCCTTTCTATTAATCATATGACATTTCAGGAAATTTCTTTTATTACTTATTAATCTTACCCATAAGCAATTTCTCACAATAATTATTGGCGCAATGGCGCAAATCAGACCCTTTTGACATTTTCTAGTCAATGTGCCATTAAAAATAAGCAAAGTACTCCTTTTCCTAAAACAAAAAATAAGTAAATAGGGAGGTCCGGGAAGCCCCGGAATGCTTAATTTTGGATAAGCGTTTATAAGTAAAAAAAACTTTACGTTTTTAAGACACTTCCAATGAGCGGAGATGCACGATAGGTAGTATAAGGCCCTTTATCAATTAAGGTATATTTAACTATAAAATAAAACAGTTTTAAATTATTTAAAACAAATATTTATGTAACTTGTTTTCTTATATGTATTTTAAGTCACAGTCAAAGTCAGATTCTTCTAAATAATAAACATAGAAAAAATAAATAAAAAAAAAAAATATATATATATTTTCTTTTTAAATATATAGATTAATTTAATTGTTGTTTATGCTAACAAATTTGAAATACCTATCTACACAACCAAATGGCAAACATATGGTTTGGTGTCATCTTAACAAAGCAATTCTCTCTTGGGCGGTTTTACCCGATTATGTATTTTTTTCTTTAAAGTTGCATTTTTCTTTAAAAACCTTAGAAGACACAATGTTATAGTGCATAATAAAATACAATTATTTACCTACATTTTGATATATTAGTGATGCAAATGGATACTTATGTATCGTAGTACCGTTTGAATTTTCACAGAAGAAAAAAGTACATCAACCTGACGTGCATCCAATACGTTTTTCATCGTTAACCGCTGGGCGGGAGCCTCCCGGATCTCTCCTAAATGTCTTTTCCGTAGCGTAGTTAACTGATTTTTGAGCTGTAACCCAGAAAGCCAAGGTTCGATCGCCAGCCGTGGAGACATTTTAGGTAGTATTAGGATGATCCTTTACATGGGGAATCAAATAATGTTGAGGAACTGATCTACTTACCACCTGGTACAATAACATTTGCATATCTTGCACAGCAACAACGACATGGTGGACGGTAGAGTAGCTGTCCATATCCACATTGAGGTTACAGACAAATGATGCGGCAAGTAGGAAGAATAATTTTAGGTTCACATGTAGTGCTTGTAAAATACCAAGTTAAAAACTTTATTGCAAAAAATAAATGACAGACAGCGCATTTTATCTAATAAATTTTAAATGTAAAAATGAATTGCTTAGTTTTAGAGTTGATTTCTGCTTTTATACAGGGTGTCTCTAAAAGGTCTGTACAAAAAGCTGCCAGCAAATTCCTTAGGCCAAAATTTAACGATCTAACACATTTTACCTTAGCACAAAAGTTGACCGTTTGGGAGATACAAAGTGTCAGAGTTTTAATTTAATTTTGGTTATTTTGTAAATATTTTCTTTAACATTAAACATTTTTGGACCAAATTTGGTATTGGAAGGTTTTTAGGGCTAGGAATCAAAAGCTGCCCATATTTTTTCCATAAAATGTAGAAAAACCATTGAGTAGTAAATTAGGAGACTGCTAATAAATAATAAAACAAAAAATAATAAAAGAGACAGAAAGTCTATTTGTGAATTTAAATTTTGTGACAGATCGTAGAGATCAAGTTCAGCTTGAAATCCTATTCACGCGATACTTTAACCGGGCTCGGAGACAATGCGCATTTTCTGGTTCGCGCTTGCTCTGACAAAAAGCAACCCTAGCACCGAGTTGGATCGAATTTTAATTGGACTGGTGCAGAGCTATTCCTTGCTCTAAGTGCCTGTTACATGAATTTACTATTAGATTCGTCATAAAGGTAGTGGTAAATGTTTGGTTTGGCACTTTTAAAATTCGATAGCTTAACGACGCTAGGACGTCACAAATATGGCCGCCGGGCGAAAATCGAAATTACCCATTCAAAAGTCTAGTTTTATAAGAAAGGAGTAAAAGTATCATACAAATTTTGATTAAGCATAGAGCCAGGATCAATGTTATAAAAAACAAAAAGATTAGGCATCTTTTTATATACAGAGTGTCTACTTAAGTTCGCACCATAAGGAAAACTTTTTTATTATATTTTTTATTCACGAAAAAAAAAAATATTTTTTATAAAAAGATCTGCATGGTCTAAAACTTAAATTGCAATCATTAAATATTAATTTTTGCAGTAGTAGACACTCTGTATAAAATAAAGATGCTTTATCTTCTCTTTTTCATCACATTGAGTCTGGCTCTATGCTTAATTAAAATTTGTATGATACTTTACTGGGTCCCGGAGAAAATATCGAATGAAAAAATATCGAACAAAATATTATCGTCGGAAATATGATCGAAAAAATTAATATCGAATTTAAAAAATATCGAATAGAAAAATATCGAAAAAAATATCGAATAGATAAAATATCGACTTGAAAAAATATTGAATAAAAAAATATCGAATGGAAAAAATAGCGAAAAAAAATAGCATGCAACGTGTGCCATTGTTGTTTATTGTCAACTTCGACATTCGATTTAAAATGTCACATGAAATTATGGATTTTGAATATATTTGTGGTCAAAAAGGTCAAATGAAACTTTACTGCAAAGGATTTTTATACACAAAAGAAAAGGAAAATGGAATCATTAAATACTGGAAATGCGAAAAATGGAAAAATAATCACTGTAAGGGAAGAGCTAAAACTAATGGTAATATTATAGAAGAAAAAGGCCAACATAATCACAGTGGATCAGCAGCCAGATTGGAAGTGACTAATAAGTTGAATGTTATGAAAGAACAAGCAAAGAACTCCATGGATTCTACTCATGTTATAGTGTCAAATTTATCAAGCAATTTAAGTGAGTCTGTCGCATCAGAACTACCATCGGTAAGTTCTATGAAAAGAACAATCAGAAACGTTCGAAATAGAGAAAATAATAAACATCCGATTCCAATAAATAGAAAGGATTTATGTATTCCCGTTAATTATGCGAAAATTGGACCAAATAAAGGCTTTCTTTTGTATGATTCGGGACACGTTGATGATAGGATTTTAGTATTTGCCACCTCTCAAAACTTAAGTTATTTATCGAGGACTGCTACATGGTACATGGACGGCACGTTTAAAACAGCGCCATCTTTATTCTACCAGATGTTTACCATCCATGGTGACGTAGGCAATTTAACAGTACCTTTGCTCTTTGCTCTTCTTCCCAATAAACGGGAAAATACATATTACCAGTTATTCAATATTATTAAAGAATCTCTTATAACCACAAGCGTTCAACATGTCATAACTGACTTTGAAATTGCACTTATAAATGCGGTTAGAAAACAAATTCCAGGAATTGAAGCACATGGTTGTTTTTCCACTTTCGTCAGTGTATTTACCGTAAAATACAGCAGTTCGGTTTGAAAGCAAATTACGACACGGACGTTGAATTTCAAATGCAAGTTAAAATTTTATGTGCACTTGCGTTTCTACCAATTCCCATGGTATCAAAAGCATTTGATGTCATTTGTGAAAAGAAAATTTTACCGGAAGATGCTCAACCAATATTTGAATACTTTGAAAGTACATGGATTGGCCGAAAAGATAGAATTTCGTCAAAAAAACCGTTATTTGAACATCAATTGTGGAATTTCTACGAAAGAGTAATGTTACAATTGCCTAAAACAAATAACGCTGTGGAAGGCTGGCACCGAGGTCTCTCAAATCAATTTAATGCAAGGAATCCTTCAATTTGGCAATTTATAGATTGTATAAAACGAGAACAGAATTTGACCGAATTGAAAATAGCAAAAGCTATAGCAGGAGAAAGACCAGTCAAGAAACGAAAATACAAAAACAAACAAGAAAGACTGTTATTGGTAGTGCAGTCCTGGACAGACGAAGTTGCAATGGATGAAGATTTACTATTAAATTATTTAAAGGGCATAGCAGCCAACATTTAGTTTTTTATATAATATATTGCTTAGGTTAGATAAGTTTCTGTGTTTTTAAACAAATTCGTTTAATAAAATTCTTTGAACAAATTCGTTTAATAAAGTTGTCTTAAAAATTAAAATAAATTATGCATTTTAATAAGATATCGAAATATCTAATCTCGAAATATCATAAATATCGAAAACATTTCAAATCGAATAACAAACATAATATTAACCAAAAAGGTATGCGTTTTTAATAAATTCAGTTTTTCGCTATTTTTTCTAATCGATATTATTTTATTCGATATTTTTTCCAGTCGACATTTTATCCATTCGATATTTTTAATTTTGATATTTTTCTATTCGATATTTTTCCATTCGATAATATTTTTTCGATATTTTGTCATTCGATAATATTTAATACGATATTTTGTTTTCGATATTTTCTCCGGGACCCCTTTTACTCCTTTCTCCATAAAACTAGATATGTGAATGGTTAATTACGATTTTTGCCCGGCGGCCATCTTTGTGACGTCCTACCGTCATTAAGCTACCGAATTTTAAAAAGTATCATACCAAACATTTACTACTACCTTTATGACGCATCTTAATTTGTGGGTTTCACTTACTCCCCAGACATGAGACCAATACATCCATTTTTGACTATCTGGCTCAACGCCTATACAGGGTGTTCGGAAAATGTATTAGGAAATTCTAAGGGGTCATTCTGCAATGAAAAATATTGTTAGTAAGTTCTTTGACAAAATGTCGAAATCTCCTTGGTTACCAAGTTACAGGGGTTAAAAGTTCAATTTTTATTTTTGTTTTTTCGCCATATTGCATTTATTTTTGAACCAATCTAGTTCACAATCAAATTACCTACATACATACAGGGTGACCAGTAACTTAACCAACAAACTTCGGGGGTGATTCTACAACTAAAAATAAGAAAAAAACTTCATATGAACATATGTTCTAAACGTCTTAGTTTTTGAACTACGGTGTGTTAAATATTTAAAAACAAGACCTTTTTCTTTTCATTTTTAAGACCCCGTAGTTCAAAAACTAAGACGCTTAACGCTAAGACGCTAAAACTAAAAAGCTTTTAAAATATTTGTACTGAATTTTAAAAGCCCTGTATTCATATAATAACAATAGTGCACTGTACATTTTACTGCCCACCCTCTAAATTTCTCTGCCGGATATCGCTCAACCTAAAAAAGCTGGCGCCGCCAATGTGTGAGGAGAGAAGGTCATTGATGTGAAGAAGAAATAGTATTGGTGCCAGCACTGAAACCTGTGGCATCACCAGCATTGACATGGTGAAAGCTTAAAGATCGGCCATCTGTAGTGATTGGAAGACGTCGATTGGAAAAATACGTACAAGTTAAGTTTATTGAGAAGCGCTTTATGCCAGACCTGGTCAGCTTTAAATATATCGAGAGCAACAATTTTGTATTCTCTTAAAAACTTAAAAGACCTGTTCCAGTTGTGTAATACGAAGGAAAGAAAATCTGCTCAAGATCTCTTGTGGCAAAATCCGTACTGCCTGTCATGCAAAATTTTGTGTTTTCCTAAATACTTAATAATTTGCAAGTTAATGAATATCTCCATTACTTTTTAAAGCACCAAAGAAGTAAAGTAGGTCTATAAAATAGGCCTATAGTTGAGGGAAGAGATTTAGATCCTTTTTTTGGGAATAGGTTGAACACAGCTTTCCAGCTACCTGGAAAATACCATTCTTAGTAAACCTAATCTGTATGAAATCTTAATAAATAAAATATCATCCTGTACAATATTTTTATTTTATTAAATTTATTTTTTTTTACAATATTTTTTCTTATCCGATGGTTACCCTTATATCGCAATATCCATTGATACATATAAAATCCTTTTCACATTTCCTGGTCAATGTTCCATTAAAAACGAGCAAGGCTCTAATTCTCCTAAAACAAACACAAAGTAGAAATAATTAATAAGTACAGGGTGTCCAAAAAAAAATAGTTGGATAAATTCCTATAAGGACTTTCAAATACATTAACGAAATTTTATAAATGTGTAAATATTTAAATATATGTTTGTTTACACATTTTTTATTAGCCTACATTTACTTAAAATTAAAAACCACTATACAGTAAGGACCTAAAGTCCGTGCCCCTTTAAAAATCTAAATCGGTCGGTATATTCTAATAACACACATAAGCACGGTCTTCATTTCTTGCCATATCAACATGATATGACGACGTGAAAGCTGGGCGCTATATAAGGCTGGTTTTACACTTATCAGACCTATTGTCAAATATGGACCAAGTTTACCTTGAATAAATTTGATAATATAAAACAGAAAATTGGATATCAAAGAAATTCAAGATAGTCTTGTCAAATTTGTTTGAAGGATTAGAATACGTCCTACATTTTATGAAATATTTGATGCAAAACTTCAAAACTAACAACCCAATAAATTAAAATTGGCAGTTGGCTAGGGCAACTACTAAACCTCAAATTTATCGTGATTGTTGTGGTATTTGGTTTTTACCCTAATATTTGCCTCAAATAAGTTTGTCAAATAATTTCTTATTTTTTACTATTGTCTTCAAACAAATTGTATTAATATATTTGATCAACATATTTGACAAGAAGTTTGATAAGTGTAATATTAGCTTTAGAAAAAAAAATAAATGGAAAAGGGGGTCTTGTGGCACATTATTTTAAAGCTCCTGACAAGTACATAATAACCCTAAAATATAAAGTCAATACCTACTATAAAATGACTGTATATTAATCATTACCTGAATACCAGATGTGGAAGGTCATATTTCCGAAAATAATATCGTAAGATATAATAATTAAAGTGTTTTCAAAAACCTCTTTTAGTCCATCACGGGTAAACGATCTTTCCCAGTGTATATAAACTCAGTAGCTTTAGGAATTAGGTTTAGTTTACACTTGAGAACGGACAGAGATAGTACTGCCCGAAACGTTGTGTGAATAAATTAATAAAGACAATGGAATTTCGAAATTCTTCTTTTACATTTAATCTTGTCATTTATATGTCAGAAAATGCGAACCTTGCTCATATATTATCTTTTCAAGTTTCAACAGAATATACCAAACCATTCAGATATTAGAAAGGGGAGGGACGGACTTTTGGTCCTCACTCTATGTATGTCCGTGTGTGGATTCTGTTGAGTACCACTACTCCCCAAAATGAGTAATTTTTTAAGGGCTTTAAAGAGTTTATTTCCTACTAGCTCGCCACATCACATGATTGTCACTTCAATACGCGCCTGTCCTTAACACGCCAGAAGTCAGCACATTATGTATACATTTTTAGGTACAACATTATGGTCTTACTTTAATTTACTACTTACTTTTACCAGTATGAATCGTATTGTAAAGGATGATCCCTTACATGAAGAATGAAATAATGTTGAGGAATTGGATTACTTACCACCTGGTACAGTAACATTTATACATTTTGCACAGCAACAACGACATGGTGGACGGTAGAGTAGTTGTCCATATGCACATTTAGGTTGAGGACAAATAAACAGGCAAACAGGAGGAGGAAGAATAATAGATTCACATATGGTGCTTGTAAAATACCAAGCTAACAATGTTATTGCAAAAATTACTGATAGACAGCGCATTTTAGCTTTTATCGTCAAATGTGAAAATAAATTGCTTAGTTGTACGGATGACTTCAACTTTTATTTATTCCTTATTATCAGCAGCCTATTTTTTAAAATCCATATTTTTTAAATTTATTTTTTGTGTTATTTGATGGTATGCATGATTTATACCTGTTTGTATTACTTGATTATTTATTCTAAGAAATATATATTTATAAAACTAAGATAATAATAAAAAAAAAAGATATAATTTCAAAACATATGCCACTTAATTACTACAAAGTGCTCTCTCCAACATAAAATATTGTATATCTACTTATATACACTTCGAAAACAATTTTTTTTTAATTTTGTGACAGCCCACGAGTGTTACCAGAGCACCGTAAGTGTCGGGTTATTAGATGTAAAACCCATCTTTTTGCTGTTCCATCAACGTTGTCCCTAAAACATGCAGTTTTTGCATTTTACAGGGTCTTATAGACAACGCAGTAGTACCACCACGGACGTTATTTTTAAATAACCACTAAGGCTGGCAAATCGAGGAGAATTATTTCCGTGCCAAGTGACGCGAAGACTTAGTGGACTTAACACACACAAGTTGTGTGTTGCAGGGAAATAATCTCCCCTATGTAAGATGGGAGCGCTGATGCTAGAGAAGGGATACGATTTACCCACGTTCTGGCAGCACTGAGCCCCCTCTAACACTTCTCTTTAGGATTTTTATGACATAAACAGCCCGCAGGCAATCCTTTTTTTAAAAAATATTTAAAATATGTCTTTTTTAAAACAAAACATGTTTTAATACACAGATAAATTATATTTGAAAAAAATACATTAAACTGGTTTTATTACAATAAAAATGATGTGGAGGTTATGTACTAAAAGCTAAAATATAATTTGGTAAGTCCTAGCTACCAGATGGTACCAATCTTCTTATCATTCTGGGGTATTGATCAGACAAATAATAAAACCGTTAGGTGTAGTGTATCCAGGGTAAATATTAAAACAGAATTGTCAAGTGCCCAACAATATTATTATTTGTCTGATTATTACTCCAGATTAATAAGAAGATTATTTTTAGCTGTTAGTACATAACCTACATCTTTTTAAATATGTATAGGTGTTCATAATTTGCGAGAGTACGATAGTAGTTTTTTAGGAAGAAAAGACAAAACATCTCTTATACCTACAGCGTAAGCTTACTGCTTACAGTTGCTGCAGTTCCTACGAAAATTAAAAATTATTTTTATATTTGGATGGGCACATTTCGGAAAATATTAGGGATAAACATATTAAATGTGATATTTAAAAAAAAATGTTTAATGGCTACTAAAGTATACAAATATTCCATTAATTAAACGTTTATTTAAACTTTTTATTGTAACTTTGGTTAGTGACCACAGGATTAACGCATTAAATTTATATTAAAGAAGATACTAATCCTGTAGAATCGGTATCTTTGGAAATGGTGGAAAAGGTAGTTAGCGTTGGGATCGGTGGTATCGGTGTTAATTTTGTATAGCTGCAATAACCTTGAATGCAGTATAGTCCTTTTTCACATTTTTTTAACAAGGTTCCATTGAAAAAATAACATAGCTCTCCTTTGCCTGAAACAAAAACAAACTTATTAGCGATTTAGATTAAGAAACACGATGGTGCAAAACGGTCATTCAGCTGATAAGGATATGTCCTTAGATCCATTACCCGATTATTGGTTTGTGCAGGGGCGCAATTGGGGGGCTAGGAGGGCTCAGTCCCTCCAAAACTGCAATTAGTCCCCCAAAATTATTGGGCACTTTAAATGTATTAGTGTTTTTAGACAAATATAGTCTATAAATTGGGCTAGAAGCAAGCACTTTTAAAACAAAATAGTCAATATTAAAAAAATATAAGACAGCATTTTCTAACAATTTAAATAAAACAAAAAAATATTACCAGTTAGCGGATCGAGAAATTTTATTTAATGCCACGAATCCATGATGACAACCACTAAAACCCTTAAGACAAGTTTAATGTTCACTATTTTTTTAGTGCATTCATTTAATAAATCAGAAAAAATATTTAAGAAATAGAATACTAACTACAACAACAGCAAGCAAATTAATAACCAAGAAATGTCATAATGCCCTAAAGTGTTCAAAAAGTTTCCGATGAGAGCAGAGCATTGCAACTGCAATGTTTTCAAGTTGCTTAGTTTCAATTGCTTATAAATATGCGTTTGATTACTGTTATATACCGAGTTTTTTTGTAACAAGTAGATCACCCTCATAACTTTTGTAACTTTTTAAAGCCTTGTCCTCACTTAGTAACATGTTACCTAAACTTGTTCCTGATACATGTTAAAAAACAAATACCTTGTTGCTGTTTTAAAAAATATCTTAAATAATATTGTTGGTACCAGTGTTGAGTAGCAAACCGCGTCCTCACTTGCTACTCAACACTGTTATCAACAATATTATCTAACATGTTTCTAAAACAAGTTATTTGTTTTTTCAACATGTATCAGCAACAATCTTCGGTAACATGTTAACTAAGTGAGGATACGGCTTAAGATATCAAAATATATGTAATACAAAGGTATATTATACAGGGTGTCCGCCAATTATTGGTACACAAAAAACCACATTTTCCTTATGCCAAGATATTAAGATTTAACCAAACATACCTATATCCAAAAGTTGATAATAAGGAAGATACAGGGTATCAAAGTGAAAAAATAGTTTGTTTTTTTTCGATACTTTTTAAGACTCTTTAAATCTTTTAATAGAACTTAGTATCTAGCAGTTTTTTGACATGAGTTATTCAGATCTGATATTAACTGTTATGTGTAAACTAGAGGGAGCTAGCTACACTATTCAAATTCCTGTAAAACGTCTCAACTTTTTGGTGTTACTTTGTATGTCACATCTAAGTAAACCAAAAAACTTCCCCCTTTGCTTTCTACACAAAAAAGATATAATTTGTAAGAATGGCTCCAAACAACCGTTTTCAAGATATCTGCATTTAAGTGGTTTAGTGCAACCAAAAAGTATATGAAAGAATACATTATTATTTGTTTATCATGAGGCATTTGTAGTTATGGCTAATACCACAGAAAAAATAAAAATATCTTTAAATTTATTATTATAGTTATTTTGTATGTGCTAATACGCTTATTTTAAAGGTAACCAAAAAGCATCTTTTGGTTGAACTTTACCACTTAAATGCAGATATCTTGAAAATCGTTGCTCAGAGCCATTTTTACAAGGTTTTTTTTGTGTAGCATAGGGGGATTTACTGGTTTACTTGGATGGTACATACAGAGTAGCACAAAAAGTTGAGTTACGTTATAGAGAAAATTAAATAGTGTATTCAGTCCCCTTTAGTTTACACATAAAAATAAATATCAGATCTAAATGCTTATGTCAAAAAAACCCTGGATATCGAGTTTTATTAAAATTATATAAAAAACCTATCAAAAATTATCTACATAAATTAAAACTATTTTTTTCACTTTGATACCCCGATATCTTTCCTATTATCAACTTTTGGATATAGGTATGTTTGGTTAATTCCTAATATTTTGGTATAAGGCATCTGTGGTTTTTCTGTGTACCAATAATTAGCGGACACCCTGTATAAATGTGCATTATTTTAGGTATTTAGTTGGTAAATAAGACACTTGGTATATGAAAAATATTATTGCATTGGCCACCATTTAACATTAACTTCTGAATATTTTTATTTTTAATTTTTAATCAAGAGTACCATAAATGCGATAAAACGGTAAATTTTGTACCAAGTAGTCACGGAATAATAGATGTAGTATTATATACTGGTTTAAAATTTGCAAAATTGTATTTAAAGTTTTAGGTTTATATTTTTAAAAAGGACACAGGATGGCTCAGCACAACCAATCCATTTTTTTTATTATTTTTCGATTTTCGAACCAATTTAATTAAATAATTTATACAATAATGCGTCACACTGACGTTGACAATATTTTTAAATAATTATATCTAAAAACTAGGAAATGGGACCCACACTAAATATACAGGGTGTCCGGAGAGATAGGGTCATAAATGATAGGGGTGATAGAGTGAGCCAAAATAATGTTAGTACTTCATATCGTTAGGGAGATATTGACCTTCAGATTTAGAATTATAAAAACTTATTTTAATTATAACTTTGAAACCGTTACCAAGTACCAATAATATTTGGGCAACCAAATACTCTTATACTAATGCTATTTTTCCGTAGGTAAACGGCTGTTCAGTAAGTCGGTATTATACAGGGTGTCAATTTTTTTCATTTTATATATTCATTTTTGACACAGTTGACAAATTTGACATTCTGCTTTGACCGTTTGATTCCTTTATCTTTTTTATAAGGTATAACTTATTTAAATTGACTTTTTGGACAGTTTTTAAAATTATTTTTTTTGAGGAAATCATTAAAATGTGGTAAAATTATTAAAAATGGTGTTTGTAAGCCTCTTTAACTTTACATTACAAATAAAGACTATTTTTTATAATCTTACCATATTTTAATATTTTTATTATTAAAAAAATGATTTTTTTATGTCGGAACAAAATGTCTGGAGTTATGAAAATTTTTATTTTTCATAAGTAAGATTTTATAAAAAATGGTTCAAGGTATCGATTTAAATAAGGTATATCTTTTTTGAACAGAAATAAAATTAAACGGTCAAAACAAAATGTCGAATTTGTAACTTGTGTTAATGCATACATTAAATGAAAAAACAAACATCGCACCTTGTATAATCCCGACTTACTGAATAGCTTTTTACCTATGGAAAGAAGCATTACTATGAGGGTATTTAGTTGCCCAAATATCATTGGTACTATTGCAACAGTTTAAAAAGTTGTAATTGAAATATTAACTTAACTATAAAACTTTGAAGTTCAATATCTCCCTAACGAAGCGCGATAGAACTTTTTTATATGAAGTACTACATTATTTTTGGCTCAGTGTAGCATCCTATCATATATGACATCACCTTTTCGGACACCCTGTATACCAGGTGCTATGGGCCTGAAGAGAAACACTTTAGCAAAGAAATATTTAATTTTTAAGTTTGCGAAAATAATATGATTACCTGCATTACATCCCTCCCCCCAAAAAAATCGAAATTTTAAAAGCAAATCCTCTTTTTGTATTTTTTTAAAGAATTTAAGCAGACTTTATTAACAAATTCTATATTTTGCAAAGTTATTCAAACTTTTTAAAAAGTTAAAAGTATTTTTTGTGGGGGAGAGAGGGGTAATCCCAAAAATCAACTTTTTTTGCGAATTCCACAAATAATTTTTTTTTCAAAGTGTTCCTCTTAAGGCCACTAGCATCTGGTATAAATTTAGTGTGGGTTCCATGTCTCAGTTTGTAGACATAATCATTTTAAAATATTATATTCCCCAGTAATGCGCAATAGTTCCACGACTAAATTTTATTTTATTTGTGTTTATTAGTGTTTAGTACTAAAAATAATAATTTAAGCCATGTTTAAAAGTCAATGACCATAATTTTAAACGGAACTCTCTAAAACCGTTTTTATCTAAGTGTTTTTGTTTACGCCATTTTCACACACCAAATTTACTTACCTCCCGGTACTGTAACATTGTAACACCTTGGACAGCAACAGTAACATGGTGGGCGATAGACCAGTTCTCCATATTTACAACTGACTTTTGGACATTTAAAAAGCAAGGTAAAGTAGGAAGTATCGAAGAAAAATCCTCTATAATATTTGTTTTAGTTATAGAAAACAACCCAGCAAACAGAGTTGCCAAAATAATGGTTACAACTCGCATTTTAGAATTCTAACCAAGAAAGCTGTTCTTTGTAATATGAAGTATTTTGTATGAGGTATACGTGACTCAAATTTTTATACATTTGTTTATCACCAAGGGCATATTTTTAACGTATTTAGATTTATGGTACTTCTTTTTTAATTTATAATTATGGATATATTTTTTCGTATTATTTTATGACAAAGAAATTAATATTTATTGGGAGAATATCGGATATTTTTTAATTTAACGATTGGAATATAAAAATAAATCTTTTAAAACATTACAACAAACAAACAAAAAGTAATATGCGTAGAAACTGAAGTTTTATTTAGAGATAGTAAGGCCCAGTTGTACAAAGCAGGTTAAAACACTTAGATTTTACGGAAAGTTAAAAGGCCTGAACTCAGTTCAGTAAAACTGAGTTTAAACCTGCTTAGTACAACTGGCCCTAACAGTTTTAATATCAGGAATTATTTTTATTGTTACAAAAGTTTAGGATTGATAAGTCCTATTTGGATATGCTATTTGTTTGTGGCGGCAAGTACGATGGTGCATTCAAAGAAGTGAAATGTATGGGTGCAATGCATCCATATTAGGAAAGAACAGAACTAACCAGAACCGGTTTTTAGTTTTGGTCAAAATCAAACTCGACCGATTAATCGATATTCGAAAAGCGTTTAAGACAGAAACCTCTTTTCGGTTTTAGCCAAAACCGCGATTAACCGAAAACCGATAATCCGAAAAACCGGTTTTTGGAAAACCGAAAACCGGTATTTGAAAACCGGTTTTTAAAAACTGAAAACAGGTTTTTAAAAACAGAAGACCGGTTTTTGAAAACCAAAAACCAGTATTCGAAAACCGGTTTTGGGTTTAGCCAAAACCGCGGTTAACCGAAAACCGGTTTCGGTTGCCAGCACTAGTTTACACCTTGCAAGTTTTATACTGGTGGCTTGACAGTCCTGACATAAATAGAATCCCCAGAAAAAAATTAACCATAAGGTAATTGTTTACAAACCGGACGCATCGCCGATTTTTATGAAATCTGGTATGCAGGGGGTTTTCATCATCATAATACTTGAAAAGCAAGTTTACCTTATTTTCACTAAAAGAAAAAAAAAGAGGAACATTGTGAACTTAAGTTAGTTTTCTATTTAAGATTGATGATGAATATCTTGAGAACCAAACGTGTCCCAAAAAATAAATCTTTTAGATTCGTGATCAACGCCCCAAAAAGCCCACGTATGCCAAATTTCATTTAAAATCGGCGATGCGCCCGGTTTGTTAACAATTACCAACAATAATACTCATTATTAACAAAATTTAACAGACCTACAAAACTATAAACAGAAAATCCAGCACTTAATGTTCATTTTAATTTAAATGGAAATTCGTAACATTTAAAGCGACACTGGGATTATATCTGTCATTGTTGTTGTTAAGCTATCTATTTTTGTTGTTGAGGATTTTGTATATGTTGTTGAGATTTCTGAAGTTGATGTTTCATCCGAATAGGGCGGATCTCCCCAAGTTGTTGTAATTTTACTGCTACTTAAAATCAACACTATTATTACTAAAGCGATTTTTAGCATTTTATCTTTTAGAGCCATAGCAAAACGTTAAAATTAAGTACTACTTAAATAATTCGTCGTATAGTATGTTCAGCCTATATACATATATTTCCTCCATTATTAAAAATGTTATTATTTTCCATTTTTTTTTTAATTTTCAGCAAACTTTTCTAATTAATCCAAATTTGTTTTTTCTCACTGTTAATAATTAATTTGTGTTTATTATTTATTTAATATTTACTGTCTAACTCTATTAAGCTGGCATTTTTTACTACATACTAAATAAAATTATGTCTTTTTGTGGCGGATTTTTCCTAGCTTTTATTTATTACAACTTGAAGTGTGAGATAGAAAGGAGGGTATTTAATTATTGTGATATGTACAAGAAAACCACTTAAAAAAAATACTTGTTTAATGCATGTTTAAATACTCCAAAAACATCTCAAAAAGTTATATAACCGGTTATTGTTAAAACCGGTTTTTGTTTTCAAAAGTTTGTACTTCTAACCTTTTATGGCTGACGTCGCTACGTTTTTGTCTGGCCACACATAACCGCAACGAGCCCGCAGCTGTGC
>JACEGR010005857.1:0-67789 GCA_014170235.1 Listronotus bonariensis
AATAAATAATAGTTTAAAAAACTAAAAAAAACACGCTTTTATATGCAACCGAACTAAAAATTAGAAAATAATTTTCATTACAAAGAGTTTGTCACTTCAGAGTAAAAAAGCGTGGGGTGCATTTACTATATTTTCATAGCTTTTCCCCTCATAGATATTTGCAAATAGAATAATTATAACATTTAATATATTAAGCCACCCACGCTTTTATTCTGAAGTGACAAACTCTTTGTAATGAAAAATTATTTTCTAATTTCTAGTTCTGTTGCATATAAAGCGTGTTTTTTAGTTTTTTAAACTATTATTTATTTTTCATTTTTAGTTCGATATATCTAGTCACAGTTTTCTGCGGTCATGTGATATTGGGAAATGTTTTACGAACTATTTCGTAATCTCTATCATTTCATTTAAAGCTTCACTGTTGCATGGGGTTTTTCCCGTTGGCTTAGAGCAGTCCAGTTCTTCAATCACGCATACCAAATCTAAAAAAGATCTCTCACGATCCTAATACAAAACCAAATTTTTAACTAAAGTTAAATGTTTAACAATAAATGCTCCAGTTTATTCACTAAAATTCCTTCGCCATTTTGTCGAAGAGTAGTATTGGGACACAGAGGATCTGTAAGGAATTTATTTATCCTGGCGGTCCTAATCAGGATAACAGGATACTGTTTTTAAATTATTGCATTGTCATCGGTCCTTGATACGTGTGCAAAGTTTCAAAGAAATTGAATCGCTGGGAGTTGGTAAAAATTAGGCTCAAAGATTCCGTTACATAGATAGATAGATAGATATGATGGAGGATACAACCCAAGCTAATAAAAGCTCCGTCGAGGCAGGGACATAGGGAATCCCATGTAAATTTTGAAGTAGTCAAATATTGGCTCCCCTAATTATTTTAGAAAAAATGCTATTAGGATTTATTGATAGAGCACAGTAAGTTGCACCCAAAATGAAAATTTGAGCATTTTTCAACCAACCAGTAAAGAGTAAACTGCTTAATACTTCTGCAACGTAGTATCTCATTATGCACCCTGTACTCTAGAAATCAACAATAAAAACACCATATCGATTTATCAGTGACAATTTAAGATCATTAATTTATAATGTCATTGCCAAAACTGAACAATTTTATACGGGAATTTCAAAAAGAATCCTCGCATTTCATTTTAGTTTACAGCTAATTCCAACACATGCACTCACAGTTACGCAAGACAATAAAACAAATTTTTCTACATTTAGAAATCAATTTATGACGAAAATATCAGGATTTAATCAAATGCTCAAATATTCTCTCCATTAACTGCCAGACAATAACCCAAACGATTATAAACTTATTTCTTACGTTGGCTAGTTGGTACATCGATATTCTCTGGCACATTCAGCTGGAAATAGCATTCCTTAGCTGGACTAAATTTTCATATTTTTTTATTGGTAGCTTATTTTTTAAAATGTCCCCACAGAAAAAATCGTTTGGCGAAAGATCACGTCGATTTTCTTCACATTTGCAATTATTGATTACTGTGCCTGTAGTTTCAAATTTTTATCGTCCGTTCTATTGTCGATTACTTGGTATTGGCCTATTGGGAAAATAGGCTGCAAAACATGTCCGCTACTCTTCGATAACTATTTCCCTGGTAAAACCATTTTATAATAGTGATTTTTTCTTGATTTAAGTAGTTCATTATTTAAGAATGATGTGACATTGATCTGACAACTTGAGAGTAAGAGGTTAAATAATTTTTCTAGTATTTTATTATAAACTTCTAATAATACAAGGCGGGTAAGAAGATAGGAGATTCGTAACTTATTTTAGCATTTATCTCTTAGCTCAGCGGACTGAGAAGAGCTGAAATTTGTACACTGGGTACAACTTTTCGTGCTCTTTAAAAAATCTAATTATATTTTCTTCTAAAATAATTAGGGGAGCCAATATTGGACCACTTCAAAATTTATATGGGATTCCCTATGTCCCGCGATTGGAGATTATAAAAATGGTTACTTCATTGATTATTTCTTAAAAAAGATGGTAAGTTGGAAAATACCGACATACAAAGTGTATAAAGGTGTGGTCGGGACTAGCTTCCTATTTACGAGAAAGAACTCAAAGTCTTAAGATTAACGTAAAGGGTAATTTTCTTAAATCGGAGCCTTCTTCCATTGATCTGGTATTCCTCAGGGGAGTACATTAGGTCCCTTACTATTTATTCTTTTTATAAATGATTTAAATGTCTGTCTTACAAGGTTGTAATGTTTCACAATTTGCGGATGATACGACTAGTCGCAGGAGTTCAGAAAGTACTGAGGAACTTTCTGAAGCTGCCAGTAATTGTGCGGATGATATGCGGAGATATTGTCAACTAAAGGCGTCTAAGTTTAAATGTGCGTCAAAGACAGAAATTGTACATTTTTCCCCAACTATTAAGAATTACAGTATTTACATTCACCTGAATGGAAAGTCACTTAAAGAAAAAGACTCATCCTTATCCTCTGGGGTTGCACATGGACTCACAGTTAAAGTGGATTAAACATACAGATAACTTATGCAACAAGATTATCTACCAAGTGTTGACGTTCTGCGAAATCTTCGCAATTTTGTTAACATCGAAAGTTTAAAAATTTACTATTGCATACAGGTTTATTCTGCTATAAACTACTGTATTATTTGTTGGGGAAATTCAGCAGGCGTCCAAAGATCTTAGTTCAGAAACGCATTATAAGAACTATTCTTTATAATCTCAGAGAGAGACTCGGTGTAGATGAGCTGCAGGCAACTGACAGACTTTTGACAATACCGTCATGTATATTTGTGGCGTTTCCTATGAAGCGGCGGACGCACGCAGCTGACGCACATCGTCTGACGCACATGGTCGGAACAAGTTTTATGTTTTCTCTCGCGCGTCAGTTATGTGCGATCTTTGGTAAAAAGTGGATAGAAATAAAATTTATCATGTGCGATAAAAACAAGCGCTTATTGTTATACCTATTATTGGAAGAAATCGATGAAGAGGAGGAAATATTAATGCAATTAAAAATTCAGAAAAAATTGCTGATCGCCATCCCATGTTTAAGAGAAGACCTGAAGAGGGATTTTTTAACATTCTTATAAATAAACATTTGTTAAAGGATGAGAAAAATTTCGGGAATTTTTAGGCTAAACATTGCTCAATTTTATTATATTCTGGATATAATAAAAGACGATATATATAACGAAAAATTCGTCAAACAGATATCCGTATCCCATAACCCCAGATGAAAAACTAGCTGTTACTTTGCGGTATGTATTTTTTATTTATTCATATTTAGGGCATAATAGATAGGTACAAATATATCATAGATTTTCATATTGATTAAAACCATGTACATAAAAATCTTGCAAGTTTGATGGTATTGGCTGTACTGGCGTAACTGAAGGTGTTGGCGTAACTGGCGGCGGTGGTGGTGAAGGCGAATAGAAAAAACTACTGCGGGTATTCGAGTTTGATGGTGAAATTTGAGAAGTATTGATAGTAGGAATGTTATTTCGTTCTTCGAACTCAATAATCATTTTTAAAGTTTGCAATTTTACTTCGTTTTGGATCACTCGTTTGAATTTTTTTACGGACATAGCAATACTTTTAAAAACACATCGATTTCATCCTCGTTTGTATCAGTTAACGAATTTAGAATTTTGGCTCGTTCATTTTGCCTCTCCTCCATCATTCGAGTAAGATTGTTATTAAATTTTTGTCTCTTGCTTGGCTGTGAACTTAAACTGTCAATTGGAGTGTTTCGTTTGCGAGTCAAACAAGGAGCTTCAGAGGTAGATGGTCCTTCGGAGGTGGAATGTCCATCATCAATCTCCTGAGGAGAACGAGATGTTTCTTCAATCATATTTATACTTTCGGTAGCCATAGTTTCTTCTTCATCTTGGCTTTCTTGCTCTTCGATGTTTGATGTACTTCTATATTAAAAAGTGCCGTATTATTATAAACGATCAAAATCTATAAATCATACTTACAGTCGTTTATGGTCCACTTTTTTCTAGAAAAGACAACATTTCAAACAGTGGCCAAGGCTTTGATTTAGTGGTAGCAGATCCGGTTGAAGCCTTTCCTTTTTTTTTTCTTTTTATATAAGTGTCCTTAATGCTCCGCCATCTTTTTTACAGTCTCCCACTGCAAAAAAATTGAACAATAATTTTAAAAAATATGTATTTATGCTTTTTGCTACAAAAAAAGGTAACGAATATATTTTTTACAGTTTCATGGCGACCGGCGAATCGTACCACTCATTGGCCTTTGCATTTAGAATATCTCCTAGTTATATAAGCAAAATTGTACAAACAACACTTTCAGTTTTACGCCAGAAATTAATGCCAATCTTTTTACCACCAGTGACACAAGAAGATTTAAAAAAAAGGCTGAGGTATTTGGACATAAATGGAATTTTCCGAACTGTTGCGGAGCCATAGACGGCAAACATATACGAATCTTTTCTCCCATGCGAACTGGATCGTTGTATTTTAACTACAAAAACTTTTTCTCCATCGTTTTACTCGCAGTTGTCGATGCCAACTACAAATTCATAATGATTGATGTTGGATCCTACGGCAAAGAAGGCGACAGTGGAATTTTTGATAAAAGCAATATTGGAAAATATTTTAGAAGTGGAAATATGTTTCCGCCGTCTTGTAGCCTACCAAACTCAGACATCATGGTTCCCTTTGTTTTAGTAGGTGATGAAGCATTCCGGATTACATACACATATGATGAAACCCTTTTCTAGACCAGCTGCAAGTGCTAATAATCACAAAGCTGTTTTCAATTATCGACTTTCCAGGGCCAGAAGAGTTTCTGAAAATTCATTTGGTTTGCTGTCTCAAATTTTTCGCGTATTCTACACGCCGATTGCTTTGAAGCCAGAAACCACTGATAATTTAATTATTGTAGCATGCTGTCTACATAATTTTCTTAGAGAAGCATATTTAGAATCTCAAAATAAACCTTACTACGAATTTGATCCTACTGAGCTACCACCGTCAGACAATTTTATTCCGTTAGCTAGAATTGGAGGTTTTGCAAATATTAACGGATTTTCTGTAAGAGATTTATTCATGGATTACTTTAATGGGGACGCAGGATCTGTCATGTGGCAAAATCAATATATTACTAGAACTACGTAGAAATATATGTATGTGCCTACATCTTATAATAAACATTAAGAAAACGTTTTTATTTTTTTATTATTCATATCTTACCTGATCTTCCTATCGACTCTGCAACCTCTTTCCATGCATTATCTTTAACTAATTGGTTTTTGTACAATGGATTTGCCAAGTCAAACAAACAAGGGAATTTCGATACAAATTCTACTAATTTTTCGTCTTCTGTACATGAAAATAGCACTTTTGCATTGTTAACAGACATGATACACGTTAATTTTCGCTTTTTACAAACACAAATCACAAAAATGCGATACTACCCCAGAGACAAGTTATTATAAGGGGAACTACCCGATGCTGCGGCTGCCGCCAGACCGATCAAAGAGAGGTACTGACGCAACCACCGGTCTCGATGTCCGTCAGCCGCACAAAACGCACAGCGGCAAACGCGCCAAAGAAAACGATTACATTTAATTTTCATTGTTGCATACACTTCCGTCAGACGCAGTTCGTCAGCCGCGTGCGTCCGCCGTGGTAAATTTTGAAGTAGTCAAATATTGGCTCCCCTAATTATTTTAGAAAAATGCTATTAGGATTTATTGAAGAGCACAGTAAGTTCCACCTAAAATGAAAATTTGAGCATTTTTCAACCAACCAGTAAAGAGTAAACTGCTTAATACTTCTGCAACGTAGTATCTCATTATGCACCCTGTACTCTAGAAATCAACAATTAAAACACCATATCGATTTATCAGTGACAATTTAGATCATTAATTTATAATGTCATTGCCAAAACTGAACAATTTTATACGGGAATTTCAAAAAGAATCCTCGCATTTCATTTTAGTTTACAGCTAATTCCAACACATGCACTCGCAGTTACGCAAGACAATAAAACAAATTTTTCTACATTTAGAAATCAATTTATGACGAAAATATTAGGATTTAATCAAATGCTCAAATATTCCTCCATTAACTGCCAGACAATAACCCAAACGATTATAAAACTCATTTCTTACGTTGGCTAGTTGGTACATCGATATTCTGGCACATTCAGCGGAAATAGCATTCCTTAGCTGGACTAAATTTTCATATTTTTTATTGGTAGCTTAGTTTTTAAATGTCCCCATAGAAAAAAATCGTTTGGCGAAAGATCACGTCGATTTTCTTCACATTTGCAATTATTGATTACTGTGCCTGTAGTTTCAAATTTTTTATCGTCCGTTCTATTGTCGATTTACTTGGTATTGGCCTATTGGGAAAATAGGCTGCAAACATGTCCGCTACTCTTCGATAACTATTTTCCTGGTAAAACCATTTTTATAATAGTGATTTTTTCTTGATTTAAGTAGTTCATTATTTAAGAATGATGTGACATTGATCTGACAACTTGAGAGTAAGAGGTTAAATAATTTTTCTAGTATTTTATTATAAACTTCTAATAATACAAGGCGGGTAAGAAGATAGGAGATTCGTAACTTATTTTAGCATTTATCTCTTAGCTGGCGGACTGAGAAGAGCTGAAATTTGTACACTGGGTACAACTTTTCGTGCTCTTTAAAAATCCTAATCATATTTTCTTCTAAAATAATTAGGGATAAAGTTATTTCGTGTATACCTAAATAGAGTTGGGACACCTTGTACATGTATAATACCAAAATTGGCCAAAATGAAAGTTGTCTCAACATTCTAGATAATTAATTTTTTTTCAGAAAAGTTATAATGGTATAAATTTTTCATTCCTTAATGACGTCATGAAAAAATCCAAATACTCAAAACAAACTTACGATGCCATTTGGGCAATGAGCTTAACATTGAGAACTAGCAATATTGACTCATTAAAAGAGTTTAATTATGAAAGGCAAGATGTTGTTTTGTAAATTTTTCGAGACTATGAGTGATTTAAAATTTGTTGGATTATCTGTAAGTTTTTTAATTAGAGTAGTTTGTGTTTGGAACATTAGAGAGATATGGGTACTTTGGTTACTGCCTCACGTTCGTTATTTACGTAAGGCGCAATTTAAATACCGCATACGGTTTTTAGTGTTTGTTTTTAGAGATATGGAAGACGCCGTATTACGAACGGTTAAATACACCTGTCTGCGAATTTACAAAATTAAAAAGCAAATGATTCTTTAATGTGCGAATTCTAAAGTTTTTCACGCTATTTCCAAACACATTTTACTGTAAATTTTCCCACTTTTCCAGATGAATTTTGACTAAGACATTCTTTCAGAAAGCCAGGTCATTGTCGGCCGACAATCTTAACCTTTTCGTTTCTTTTCCACCTGCAACATTTATCCAAAAATAAAAAAGCAAGACTTTATCAAAGATTAGTAGTTTAACTTTACTCTGTGGGTCTATTACAAAAATATTTGTAGAAATCGTCGAAATAAATAATGTAACCTTAAAAATAAACAAAGAAAAATATTGTGCGCATGGCAATTCTATTCGCTATTTTAAATAGCACGCGGCGTTATCAGCCCGCAAATTACTCCATGCGGTAACGTTATTATCCACCAGCGACGGTAAAATCGAATCGCGCATAACTTAACTGTCATAGTAGTGCTTAGCGTTAATACCGCATGACGTTACAGCACCACCCATATCTCTCTATTATGAAAGTTTAAAAAAATGTGTTTTTTAGGGTCCAGTAAGTTTTAATGGTGCTGATAGAGATGGAGAGATTTTGTCGTAAGTCAAATTCAAGGTGAGTACATGAGCGTAGCTAAAATTTTCAAATTATTTTGTCTTTAAAAATGAAACATGAGACCAACACTAAAAATGTTTTAAAAGATATTGGTTTTAAGGAAAACAGTTAGGTAAAAAAATCATTTTCAAATTTGTGAAAAAAAGGTAATTATTTTTTTGGTTTAACCTCCCACTGCCACTCCACAAAATAAACCACTTTTCCATAGCAAATCTTCTAACTGTAATTCTTTTGTAAATTTGATTAAATTTAATTGGCAAATTATAAATTTTGCATACACATGTACCTTTTTCTTTCTTAAAGTCTTGGCTGGAGTCCCTCAGGGCTCAGTTCTGGCACCAACATTGTTTCTTCTTCACATCAACGACCCTCTCGTCCACAACTAATTCCATTCATAGTTTCGCTGACGATAGTACCCTTCACTCCAGTTTTCAGGTTCCTAAACCCATCACTAAACCTGACTTGGAAAACAAACGCAGAGCGATGCAGATATCTCTTTCGCAGGATCTTAATTTAATATTGGATTGGGGCGCCAAAAATCTCGTCCATTTTAATGCATCCAAATCACAATCATGTTCCTTGTCGCGAAAAGAGTCATCAAATACTCATCCTGTACTTATGAGCGGCCAAGTTTTACAGAGCAAAGACACCTTCAATCTTGTGGGCGTCACATTTGAAAGTAACCTTAACTGGCATAAACACATTGTATCTATAGCCACGGCAGCTTCAAAAAGCTTGGATTTCTCTTCGAGCCAAAAGTATTTTTCCGCTTCTAATTTACACACTTTATATGTGTCCCAAATCTGACCTCCCTTGGAATATTGTTCCCATATCTGGGGCATGGCGTCCCCCACAACCCTAAGCATTCTTGATTCTATTCAAAGAAGAGCTATTCGATCTCATTAATGATGCTTCACTTACAGAAAGGCTTCCCTTCCTCTTGCCCATCGTCGGGCTGTGGGGGATTTATCGCTTTTTTATAGGTACTTCCATGGCTTCTGCTCTGAAGAATTGTCCAGTATAGTTCCTCCACTTACGGTTCCCAACAGAGAAACTCGTGGTTCCACGCGTATGCATCCCTATACGGTCCAACTGGACAGGCCCCGAACTTCCCACTTTGTTCGTTCTTTTATCCCTAGAGTTTCTAGATTGTGGAACCTGCTGCCCGCGGAGGTCTTTTCCTTCCCCCCCAAATCTTCAAGTATTTAAGTCCCGTGTCAACAAACTCCCTCTTACCTCGCTTAAGACACCCACGGTACGTTAGTATTTAGGCTTTTAGCCTTCGTGGTTTGCAACCGAACTAAAAATTAGAAAATAATTTTTCATTACAAAGAGTTTGTCACTTCAGAGTAAAAGCGTGGGTGCATTTTACTATTTTTTCATAACTTTTTCCTCATAGATATTTGCAAATAGAATAATTATAACATTTAATATATTAAGCACCACTACGCTTTTATTCTGAAGTGACAAACTCTTTGTAATGAAAAATTATTTTCTAATTTTTAGTTCGATTGCATATAAAAGCGTGTTTTTTTAGTTTTTTTAAACTATTATTTATTTTTCATTTTTTGGTTCGACATATCAATTAGTTTTTTGAATTCCTTCTTTATCGGCTATAAACAGCAATTACCATGTATTAGACTCATTGTTACCCCGCCGTATGTATAAGGAATGAGCGAGTTGAGCATGCGACTACTCCGAACAAGTTGTGTGCGGATAAAAGTCTGTCGGCCTTGCGCTGTGTCGAGTGCCTCGATTGACGAGTAAGACTGAAACTGCACGCATGCGCAGATCACCTCGCCTAGCTCTAGCTCGCTTACTCTTTCACAGAGGATCTGTAAAGGAATTTATTTATCCTGGCGGTCCTAATCAGGATAACGGGATACTGTTTTTAAATTATTGCATTGTCATCGGTCCTTGATACGTGTGCAAAGTTTCAAAGAAATTGAATCGCTGGAAGTTGGTAAAAATTAGGCTCAAAGATTCCGTTACATGGATAGATAGATAGATAGATAGATAGATACAACCCAAGCTAATAAAAGATAAATTTTTGATTTTTTTCTAGATATACTGCGTTTAAAAGTTTAATTAAATTTAAAGTAATAATTAAAAAAAAATGGAAACACTATGCTTTTAATTAAATTGGCCATTTTTTACACCTAGTCTAAGTACAAACACTTTATATGTAGGGTAGGGCGGGGCTAGTTAAACAATTTTTCACTTGTTCGTTTATAGCTCCTCAAAAATAAGTCTTAATGGCTTATAATGCATACTGTTGGATTAGCCATGTATCCCTTATTAATAGTGTCCATGGTAATTTCTTTCTAATAAGTCAAATTTAGGAGCTACATCTATTTTAATGTAGATAGTCAAGTATGCCAAACGTACCCCATAGGTGAGGTAAGTTGAGCAAGGGTATGGGGCTAGTGGAGCACTTAAATCAAATCATGGCTTGAATGTTAGATACGTTAACAATAAAAATACATTTTGACAATTTGCTTTTTATATTTATAATCTTATAGTGACAAAACAACAAATCTCATTAATAAAACAGCAACGTGCCTAGCTTGAACTATTGAATTTAATATCTATCAATTCATCTTCGTTTTTAAACTTTTTAGGCAGTTTTATTTTGCTTCTCTTGAAATGCCTTCTGTATCTGTTAGCTCAGCTTTTCTCTATCGTCTGTTTGATTTGGCTCCTTTTCTTGGGTATGGTCAAACTATTTCCAGGGAAAATTTATAAGTTAGATAGGTCAGGTCGTTTTCTTTGTTACTTGTACAAAGTTCGGTTTGCAGCCTCTTTTAAATCCTGAGAAGACTCTATTAGTCTTACTGTTATAAGTCCGTATCCTAAAAAAAAAACATTTCATACTTAAAACCGTGGGGTTAGTTGGGCAACTGTCAACTAACCCCAACCTGAAATTTTAAAGGAAATGTAAATTTATTAGAAAAACTGTTAGAATTATATCCAAAATCTTTATATATAATTAAACTGCAATAAATTTACTTAAGATTAACACTTACCTGATTGAGAACGGAATACATTTAACTATCACAGATAAAATTTTCCGGCTTGCAATTATTTTACTTTTTAATCACAAAATAAACAATGCGCACGGATACTTTTCTCGATCGCCGCGTCACCACTAGTGGTCGTACAATGAGTTCCCCTCGCACAACCCCTTCTTTATGCTATTTGATGCTTTCGCGTGAGGTCAGTAGTTTTTGAGATATTTTGATTGCCCAACTTACCTCTATGCTCAACTAGCCCCGCCCTACCCTATCTTAAATCCAAGCCACTTTGGAATTGTTCTAATATCTGAAAACTGTTATATTTCAATAACATTCCGCATTCTTGATTTCATTCAAAGAAGAGTTGTTCGCCTTATTAATAATCCTTCACTTATAGAAAGGCTTTTTTTGTTCATCGTCCAGCTAAATTAATTTTTTATAGCTACTTTCACCACTTTTTCTTTCAAGAATTACCCACTATAATTCCTCCACTTGAGGCTTCTTACAGAGAAACTCGTGGTGCCGCACGTATGCATCTCTTTATATGGTTAAACTGGGAAAGCCCAGAACTTTCCAATTTGTTTGTTCTTTTATCCCTATGTGGAACCTGCTTCTCTTTTCCCCCAAATCTTCAAGTATTTAAGTCCTGTGTTAATAAACTTCCTCTTACTTCGCTTAAGAAACGCACAGCACGTTAGCATTAAGGTTTTTAGCTCTCGTTGATTATACAAAGATAAAAAAATAGTAAATAACGGTGGCTGCCTAAATGGCTCTTACACAAAAACTAACATATATTAAATCAAAAGAAAAATTTTGACTTTTTAATTTTGTCGTTAGAATATTAATTAAACTACTTTATTTAATTTATAAAACTTTAATCTTATGGGAATTAAAATATTTTTACCTAACATTAAATACCGCACTCACGGGAAAATACGTGGTTTACCTTCATTTCCTCCATTTAAAAATAATTCACCATCTTTAAAACAAGAAATTGTTCGGCTTCTGCATATAGTTGTGGCATCGTATATTGTACCAATAATTAATAGTTTAAAAACCAAAACACGCTTTTTATATAACTAACTAAATGAGGTCAATTTTTCATTAAAAAAATATTGTCATTTCATAGTAAAAAGCGTGGGGTGCATTTTTACTATTTTTTCATAACTTTTCCATCATAGATATTTGCAAATATAATAATTATAACATTTAATATATTTATCACCCCACGCTTTTTACTATGAAATGACAATATTTTTTTTAATGAAAAATTATTTTCTAATTTTTAGTTCGGTTGCATATAAAAGCGTGTTTTTTAGTTTTTTTAAACTATTAATTATTTTTCATTTTTTAGTTTCTGCTACTCTTGACAAAATGGCGAAAAATTTTTTTAATGAACAAGAGTGGCAAATTTTAAAATTTTTCCAACAGATTGCAACTCACTAAAAAATTTCTTCTTCATTAAGTAGCAAAGTTTGAAATTTTGCCAACAGATGGCAATCCAGGCAATGTTTGGACCGTTGCCAATATATTGCAAACCCACTAAAAAATTTCTTCTTCATTTAATAGCAAAGTTTGAAATGTTGCCAACAGGTGGCAACCTAGGTGTTGTTTTTATATTTTTATAATATAAAGGAAAATTTTTTTCCTGGCGATCCAAAAAAGAATGTTAATTTTTATTAATTGCACATTATGTATTATGTATACATTACACATAATGTAATTTTTATTATGGAATCCTTGAACTAATGGTGCAACTAACCCTATATTTTTATTGTTCATAAAAATTGAACACCCATGGTGCAACTAACCAAATTGTGTAAAAACTAAAAAATTTCTTCTTCATTTAATAGCAAAGTTTGAAATGTTGCCAACAGATGGCATCCTAGGTGTTGTTTTTATAATATAATGGAATTTTTTTCCTGGCGATTCAAAAAAGATAACGGGATACTGTTTTTAAATTATTGCATCTTCATCGGTCCTTGACACGTGTGCAAAGTTTCAAAGAAATCGAATAGCTGGAAGTTGGTTAAAATTAGGCTCAAAGATTCCGTTACATAGATAGATAGATAGATAGTTACAACCCAAGTTAATAAAAGCGTGTTAAAAACAATACAATCAAAATTGATTTAAACAACTTACGCGGCACGAATAGTTTTGCGTTCAGAAAGTTTTGCAGGTTAAGCACGGAGTTCACAGTACAGCAACAGGTCTGGATAGTCGGTTGGTTCCGACGCATGGGGTACTAAACACTTATAATTTTTCTATTTTACTTAACCTTTACATAAAAATTAATGAACATATTTGAAATGTCTAAAATATCGAAAAATAATTACGACAGTTGTTTGACATTTGATTGATTACCCAACATGATTTCTCTCAGACTCACGTCAGTGACGTCATTTGTGTCTTTCTTGTTTTAGACGGTACAAAAGAAAAAAACAACAAAGCATGACAACATTTACCACCTCAAAAAACAATCTATATTACCTTATAAATTTGGTTATCAGTGATGCTCATTTACATTTCCGACCCCCTAGTAAATGGCACACTGTTTTCATGCATAGAAAGATACGCCTTATATCACACTAGCAGTTGCAAAGCACTTTACAACACTAGTGTTGCATAAGTATAATTCTAAAGCTGTCATCGCTGTCATTGTTATTTAAAATAAATTTGGAGTTATCAGGCTGTTAATGAGATTTACATTGAAAAAAGCCATGCACATTTTTTAATGAGGACCTTTTTTAATTCTTAAATGATAAAAAGCGACTAGGTAGGTGATTTTTGATATAAAAATATTGTTAAACAGTATAATATATCGCAGTAAGGAAAAGTATATATCACCCTAGTGATGCAAAGTTTTCAATTGTTTTCTTATTTTTTCCGTGAAGACAAACAACTTTTATTGTTTTTTGGTGAATAACTTGTGGTCGTAGGAAAATAGTGTACATTACTTGTGTGAAAATCACTTTCTTACACGCGTGGGTTTGTCGCACTCGGCTGACGCCTCGTGCAACAATATTCCCACTCGTGTGAAATAAGTCATTTTCCACCCTTGTAATGTAATATACCGGGACAAGCAATTTTTAGCACCATATTTAACTTGTAGTAACTTTGGAAATAAAAAATATTTTTAGCTGCGAGTTTCGGTTTGCTATAAAAGCCCATTTCGTCTAGATGACATGGCGCAAAATGATTTTGAAAAATAATCAAATGTTCATGATGATACAGAATGAGTCAATGGGCTGATGCAAACTCCCCCAAAGTTTGGAGGTGTGTGATCCGGCAATGATTTTTTTCGCATTTAGTTGCTAGGTCATTGGTAAGTAATATCAGCTATCTCCAGACGTTTTTGCCAGTTTTTGATTACAGCCCTTTAGCCCCAGAAACACTACTAAACAAAAAATGTGTCAAAACGGCTTTACCGATTTCGACCAGGTTTTCACATTCTGAAAGCTTATTTTCTGGTTCTTTTTATTACCTAACCACTTAATTGGTAAATGGCCATTTCTATAAAATACGGTCAAACAAAAGTAAAGATAAAATTGCACAAAAATATGGCTATTGTTCGTTTTTAAGCTATGACGATTTGGCGCTGTACGTTTGTTGTTTGGTTTGAAAGTTGGATCAATATGCAGCTTCGATTCAATACCTCTGGACGGTTTTTTTAGATGCATGCAAATTAAATTTACTTTCATCCATTTGTATGTGTAAAGCAACAATTATTATTTAAAAAAATGAAAATATTAAATGTATGTTTTAGAAGGCCACTAAAGAACAGATTTTTTTTATTATTTTGTGTTCTCGAAATCGAAGCAAAATACGAAAGAAGATTTAAAAACAAAAAAGTTGTATTTTTCTTAATTTTTCTATAGGGCCAAGCAATAAAGTATTAGTTTTATTTTTTTTTTCTCGAAAACAAAGCAAGATACGAAAAATAAACATAAAGCAAAAAAGTTGTATTTTGTTAATCGCTTAATTCATAAAAAAAAATACAAAATTATAAAAAAGCAGTGGCGTACCATTATTTTTCCATCTTTACTAACTAGATTGCCCTCTGGGACGCCACTGCAATAATTACGGTAAATCTCATTACATCAAATGATACCTCTTATCATGAGAAACAAACCTGTCAAGTTTAAGGAAAATCGGCCAAGGGATTTTGAGCTATGAATAAAAAACTATTTTTTCCAAAACTTTAACACCCTGTATCTCGAGAACGAAGCTTTAAAACATACATGTTTATATAGACTTTTTTATTTTTTCATGTTCTATCGTCTATTAAATTTTCCCGATTAAAATCTGAAACACCCTGTATAATGAAAAGAGTCAGTTTTGTTTGATTACCCTGTACGAAAAAAATCATTAAGTAGTAATTAATTTAAAATTTCCAGATCACATCAAAAAATCCACAAAAGACACATTTTAGGACAATGGATCTGCCTGGTAGCGTATCTGTGGCCAAAAGGCACTAATCGAAAAAGTAAAAAAACCGTCCAGAGGTATTGACCGAAGCTGCATATTGACCAAATTTCAAACCAAACAACAACGTACAGCCCAATTGTCATAGCTTAAAACGAACAATAGCCATATTTTGTGCAATTTTATCTTTACTTTTTGTTTGACCCCTGTATTTTATAGAAATGGCCATTTACCAATTAAGTGGTTAGGTAATAAAAAAGAACCAGAAAATAAGCTTTCAGAATGTGAAAACCTGGTCGAAATCGGTAAAGCCGTTTTTAAGTTACAGCGTTTTAAAGATATTGGAAGCAAAGTTTTGACACATTTTTTGTTTAGTAGTGTCTCTGGGGCTAAAGGGCTGTAATCAAAAACTGGCAAAAACGTCTGGAGATATTGATATTACTTTACTAATGACCTATAATTAAATGCGAAAAAAATTATTACCGGAATCACACACCTCTAAACTTTTTGTAATTTTGCATCTGTTCATTGACCACCCTGTATACCATGAACATTTGATTATTTTCAAAAATCATTTTGCGCCATGTCATCTAGACGAAATGGGCATTAACATACCGAAATCCGCAGCTTAAAATATTTTTATTTCCAAAGTTACTACAAGTTAAATATGGTGCTAAAAATTGCTTGTCCCGATTTTTTGGCCATTTTTTTCAGTTCTTCGTTTGGTTCTCGGATATTTGCGATTTTAACACGGGCCGCAGCTACTGACCTCCATCTACGTTAAGTTATAAAAAATCATCAAAGAGTGCTTTTAATTTAAAAGAGAAAACTAACCTGCAATTTAACTTAAAAAGTGGCTAAATGAGATGCTGAAAATGTCCTCCTTCAGCTTCGTTGCATGCTCTTAGTCTTCGTCCTAAAGATTTGCGTACTTTTGCGCAAATAGTACGATTTTGTCTTATTGTTTCAAATGCCCCCTCTATCCTTTGTAACAATTCCTGCCTCGTATTCACGACTCTTTTGTAAACAATTTCCTTAACATGTCCCCAGAGATAAACATCTAAGGGATTGATGTCTGATGACCTCGGTGGCCATGCGACTGGTCCTCCACGACCAATCCAGCGAGGACCATACGCTTCATTTAAAAATCTTCTTACTTCAGCCGCAAAATGTGGTGGTGCTCCGTCATGTTGAAACCATAATCTGTTATTGTTTCTTAGATAAAGTGGCAAAATATCGGGCAATTCGTTTATTAAGAAATTGAGGTAAGACGCTCCATTTAATTTATTCGGTAGAACTACAGCACTCTTTGATGATTTTTATAACTTAACGTAGATGGAGGTCAGTAGCTGCAGCCCGTGTTAAAATCGCAAATATCCCGAAAACCAAACGAAATTCGAAAAAATGCTAAGAGACAAGTTTTGTTAAGCATTTAGTAAAGTATTTAATTGCGCTATCAAAATTTATTAAAATCAGTGGCGTACATGTTTTAATTAAAAAATATTTTGTGTCTACCCCACAAGTACGCCTCTGGTAAAAATATAGCAAATTCCTTATAATCAAAATATGTCTACTAATAAATGTACCTTATGTCCCAAATTTTAGCCAAATCGCTGGCGTAGTTTTAAAAATATTCAAAAAAAAGAAAAATTATAAAAAATTAAACGCCCTGTATCTTGGAAACAAAGTATTTGCGGACCCATGTTCATATGACATTTTTGTCTTATTTTTGGCTAAGGAATCTCCCCTTAAGCGATGGCATATGTTTTTGAATCACCCTGTATTGTGTCACAGCTTTACAGATAAAATATTATCGTTAAATAAGAACACATCCTTTTTATTTTATTATTAAAATGAGATAAAATATTAAATTTTTGTTTTAAAAATTATGCTTTATGTGTAAATAAAATAAATATTTTGTATTTTTAGATGATGGTTTAACTAATATGGCTGTATATGATTCCATTAAAAACAAGTTGGATTTTAAATGTAAATTTTGTCAGAAGATTTATTGGAAAAATAATCAAGTACCTATAGCTCAAAGAATACTTCTAAAGAAAAAATGATCTCCGTGTGATCTTGTGCTTGTTAAGATTTACTTTTTTTTGTTTTCAGTGACTATACCATATGTTCTCTATTACACCGTCGCAGGAGTTTGTATTGTTGGTATAACTTGCTCCTTGGCGTGCCTGTATTTTAATCTAAGATTTCGACGGATTACTACAGTTAAGGTAAAATATCAACTTAAAAAATCTTTTCTTGTAGAATCCGCAAATAGTAAAACTATACTTTTTTTCTGCACATTTTTTTTAATAAGCCGGTTTAACATTTAGTTGGTCATAAGAGCGAGATGTACTTAACAGAATTGTTAGATAAACACATTACAGTGTTGACACAAATTATCAGAATACCCAGATGCGAAACTAAGCGTGTTCGTTGAAATCTCTCACCACTATGGTCCCTCCCACTGCGTGGTGGATATACACCCCACGATTTGGTACGTGACCTAATGCTCATCTAGGTGTCAGTTAGTCCCATACTTTTGTTGGTATAGAACGTGAGCATAAGTTAGTTAATTGTGTTTAGTTGTTTGTGAACTTTTATGTTTTTATTATTAAAGTGTTAGTATAGTGTCTTGTTAAATTTTTTAACCGTTGAATATGGGATATAAATGTGTATATTTATTCTGCTCCTCCATCACCGGGAGCGAATCACTTTTAGATTCCCAAAGGACCACTATTATTTTAAGACTATTTAACATAAATACAAAGCTTTTACAAATTACTTAGATATGTTACTAAAGTTATTGATATTAATCAGTATGTGCCTAAACAGAGGAAAATATTTTTTTATTTATAGCCGCACTGCCATTTAAAAGGCTATATTTCAAATTTAAAAAATGAGGTGTTTTTTCAGTATTTAAAAAAATTACATACTTCCAAATAAAAAAAAACAAGTCAATTAGGTTTGGGTATTACTAAGGCAACCTCTGCATTGCTTTAAAAAATTGCCTCGGGGTTTCTTTAGAAACTTGCGTTACTCGGCTTTCAATTATTCTGTTTCAATCCCTAGTTACACAAAACTTTTTAATACACAATTAAGCTAAAAAACGGAATACCATTAATTAATTTAATAAGCAGTTTTTAGGCAAGGTTTTTTTTTAATGGCTTTTTGTTAAACATTCTAAACCCCCATTAGTTTAATCGTTTTTAAAAATTTTTGTGCAACCAGGTATAGGCATTTTATTACAGGTTGATCCAAACGTGACATCTACTAACAATATTTCACCGTTCAAAGAATGGGTAAAATTTTTAGTTTGTAAATTCCCAATTAGTGTATTATTCTTTTGTTCCATTTTCCACACATAAAAAAAGCTGCATAATTAGTTACTATAAAAGTCTATCTCTCCTTAGCGCCTTGGTGCGGTTTCACCTTTACAAATTTAAAATATTACGATCCCTATATTGGTGCAGATGTTCCATTTATTCATTCTCAAGGTCATAGAAACAAGTAAGCGTAATTTGCCGCACTTTCGCATCTGTATATTCTGGTAATTTGTGGTGTTGATATTTCAAAAGCTTTAAATTTTTTGTATATGCTTAAAATTATAGGATAATTCTAAAAAAATAATGTACAGGAATATTTTTAAGCTGTATGCGCCCTACTTACCTTATAATGTTGTCAAATTTTTTAAAAATTTAAAACCCTACTTCTTGAGAAAATGATTATTGTAATTCGTAGGAAAACTGTATAGGCTTCTAACCTTTGATTGCCTGATGGTATGGATTGTGGAGGAGAGAATAACCATCTTTTACGGCGGACAAGTTGAAAAAGTGGCAATCGGAATGTACCAAATTGGGATGGCGCCACAGTAGCCAGTGGAGAGATTTTGGTATTTCTTTCCTTTTTTATTTTGTATCTATCTGTCCTTTTTTATTTTGTATCTCACTCTAATAATTCATGCTCATTGGTTAAAAAATCTCCTCTGGCTACTGTGGCGCCACCTTAAGTTGCACCTTTGGACGGACGGACACTTTTTACAACATTCAGATAGTTATCCTCCCCTCCACCATCCATACCTGATGGGTTCAAAGAGCAAAATTATGTACCCTTTTTAAAAAAATAACAAAGTCATAAAATATGTAAATTCTGCGAAACAATTAAATTAAAAGGTTTTTCTTTAGAACTCTACCCTCTTTAAATTTAACCATTTAGTAACATTAAACTGTTTTTAACAAAACTTTTTATTTTTTCAAAGGTTTGAGAAAGTATTGGCCTGCGCGCGGGAAACTGTAAACAAGTAAGCAAGGGTGCTGAATTTTTATTGTTACATTGATTTTGAATGATATTCTTTTTAATACAGGGTGTTATATAATTAATGGCGCTAAAAATTCAGGGTATGATTTCTTAGCTTATTTTAGAAAGAAAAGTTTATATGAACATATGTTCTAAACGTCTTAACTTTTGAAATACAGGGTGTTAAATTTTTTAAAAACCAAATATTTTGAAAACGCTTATTTTTGTAACAACTTTTATACTGGATATAAACCTTATATAAATAAGTATTTATCATTTTTGTTACATAATTGCTAATTAAAAATTATAAAACCTAATTTTTAAAAGAAAAGATTTCGCAATGCAAACCATAAAATTACAGTATATTTGTCCTTTTTTTTATTTTCTACATAAATTGTCAGGTTAGGTAAAAATAGCTAAATATAAAAGTTGTACATCTTTACATTGCTTACAACTTTGCAACGTCTTATTAATGATCCTTTACTTGCTCAAAGACTTCCTTCCCTTGCCCATCGTCGAGCTGTGATCTATCGCTCTTCTATAGAGACTTTTACGGCTTCTGCTCCGACGAATTATCCAGTATAGTCCCTCCTCTTACAGCTCCCAACAGAGAAAGTCGTGGTGCCACACGTATGCATCCCTATACGGTCCAGTTGGACAGGCCCCGAACTTCCCATTTCGTTTGTTCTTTTATCCCTAGAGTTTCTAGACCGTGGAACCTACTGCCAGCGGAAGTCTTTCCTTCTCCCCCAAATCTTCAAGTTTTTAAGTCCCGTATTAACAAACTTCCTCTTACCCTGCTTAAGACACCCACGGTACGTTAGTATTTAGGCTCTTAGCCTTCGTGGAATGTCCAAAGATAAAAAAAAATAACTTTTCTCCATTAAGCTTGTAGTTTGGCCGGAAATCTAGAAAAACCGTATTTTACACTTTAACACAGTTTAAGTGGAATTTTTTTTTATAAATTTCGTTATATTTTCTACCTGTTTAACTGGGTTTTATGCTACTATAATTTCACTTCACTTCTTACATTTTTAAGAACACTCTATATATTCCTAATTTTTACAGTAAACCCCAAAATATTTGTATTATTAATTTTATTAATTATCCCTATTGTTTATTTTCAGCTATCAAGTCCAAATCTAAGTAATTTAGCTGTGATAGGATGCATTCTAGTCTATCTTTCAGTAATTCTCTTTGAATTTAATAATGTTTGTATTGTGTCTAGAACCCATTTTGATAAATTTTGTTCGGTAAGTAAAGAAACCATGATTTCTGGGTATTTAAGATATGTATGTGTTACGCACAAATATCGAAAACGCACACAACGCGTTATGGAAAAAGGTAAATGACCAAACACCGATAAGTTTCCGTTTTATGGTCGTGAACTTATGACCGCAACGCGTCGTGCTCATTTTAGAAGCGACCACAACGCGAAGTGGATGGTTTAAATCAACCGAACACCGGATTCTTCTTGTCTTAACTAGTTTCCTTAATGCGGTGCACCATTTCACGTTTGTACTTTAGTTGTTAGTTTGACTTCAAGCAGAGTGAGTCGTTTTAAATCCCAGATGTTGACAGAGGCAGGCTAGCGCCAAGAAATGTTTTGCTGTGGCTTTAAGTGTACATGAGTCTGGTATGTACCAACTAGGCACTAAAGAAGGTGTACTGGAGCGAATGTATGGTCGAAATGAGTTTACTTTTGCTGATTCCAACTTTATTAATCAATCGGATGTCCCAAGCAATTCATTAACTTTAAGAAAAGCTTCAGCTTTATCTTCAGGCTCCAAACAAGGATTTGTATTATGTCATTATAACCGTTCTTGTAACACTAATAAATGCCATTGCCGTTCTAAGCAAGTATTATGCAACTCCAAGTGCCACAACAGTAGCTCTTGTAAGAACAAATAATTTGTTACAATGTGGTTCAATCTACAATTAAGTCGTTTATCTATTTTAGATAAAAATTACTTATTTTAGTTGTTTAAAACTATTATTTTTGCTAGTTGTTTACCTGTTTAAAAAAAAGTACCTATTATTTTCATGTTTAAGAATATTTTTAACTTTTGAACCATATTCTGTCTTATGTTAACTAGTTATGTATTTATTTTCAAAATATAAGATGCTTTCACTATATTTTAGGGTGTTTAAGTATGTGGTCTCTTTTAATAAATAATTCATCGTTTTATGGTCGTTCTTCAAACGAACAGAACGCGTTGTGGTTCCTTCTAAAATGAACACAACGCGATGCGGTCATGAATTCACGACCATAAAACGAAAAACTATTTAATTTCGGTGTTTTTGTGGTCATTTACCTTCGTCCATAACGCGTAGTGTGCATTATTTTCGCTCAATGAGCGTTTTCGATATTTGTGGGTAACATATGTATGTTTTTTTTCTAATTTTGAACCTAGGAAAACACAATTTCGTTGCCCGGTTTTTTGTCAAGGAGTGTATTTTATTATTACAAATTTAATTACTTCCTTTTAACAGCACATTATACAGGGCGATTGGAAATTATTAATTTTCTTTAAAAGTTTTAATTCTCCTGTAGAATGTATTGCTAACAGCAAATAATAACGGGCTGCGCCAAAGTTACAGCTTTACTTTTTCTTAACATTTTCTGTTTTTTGGTTTAAATAACTTCGTATGGTATTTTTATATCGACGCTTATACAGGGTGATTCAAAGATCGATCACGAGGAACTTAAAGTGGTGATTCTACTTGACAAAATAAGAGTAGCGCTTCATATAATTTTTTTCAAAATGTCATTCGTTTTCGAGATACAGGCCGTCCAAGTTAAATTTTATTTTGGTTTTTGGCCATATTGCATTGTTGTTAACCAATCCAGTTGATTTTGGCACACAAATCGAGCTTTGCAGATTCTAAAATTTTAAGATAAAAGTACTTTTTTTAAATACCGCCAGGAGGCACTTTACCTAAAACTTAAAATTTGTTTACATTATAACTTTTTATTTTGACAGATATCGCAAAGCTGGGGTCGACATTTATAGGCAATCAAAAACTTTAAAAATAAGGTACTCTGTATTAAAGTCGATAAACCTCACCGTTTAGGCACCAATAGACATCAAATTTTCATCAATTTCAATCAAATTACCTACATACATACAGGGTGTGTCCAGTAACTCAACCGACACACTTTTTTTCTACAACAGAAAATAAGAAAAAAACTTTATTTAAACATATGTCCTAGTTACACTACGTCTTAAATAATTTTTTTCTTTTTTAATTTTTTAACACCTCGTAGTTTAAAAACCAAGACGTTTAGGACATATGTTTATATGAAATTTTTTTCTTATTTTTTGTTGTAAAATCGTTTGGTTAAATTTGTCGCTTGAGTTACTGGACACCCTGTATGTATGTTGGTAATTTGATTGAAATTGATAAAAACTTTGATTTCTATTGGTGCCTGAACGGTGAGGTTTATCGACTTTAATAAAGAGTACCTTATTTTTTAAGTTTTTGATTGTCTATAAAATGGCGCCCCAGCTTTGCGATATCTGCCAAAATAAAAAAGTTATGATGTAAATACATTTTAAGTTTTAGGTAATAGTGCCTTCCGGCGGTATTTAAGAGAGTACTTTTGTCTTAAAATTTTAGAATCTGCAAAGCTTGATTTGTGTGCCAAATATCAACTGGATTGGTTTAAGAATAAATGCAATATGGCGAAAAACCAAAATAAAAATTGATCTTTGACGGCTTGTAACTCGAAAACGAATGACATTTAAAAAAATAATAATATGAAGCTCTACCCTTATTTTGTCGAGTAGAATCACCCCTTAAGTTTCGTGATCGATTTTTGAATCACCCTGTAGAAAAAATAAAGAATATGTGGTTTATTTTTTTTTTTTTGGCAGTGGCTTTGTATAAAGTTTCGAATCTAAATTTTTCTTATTATGATTTCAGATGAAAATCTACTTTCTCTCAGCCGGATTCTCCCTAACTTTCGGATCGATGTTCGCTAAATCTTACAGGGTTCACCGATTATTTACTTATGCGACTCCGGGATTAGTAAAAGACAAACTTCTCAAAGACCGACACTTGATCGGCTTAATATTAATCCTCTGTTTGTCGACACCCTTATAATGACACTCTGGATTACTGTTGATCCGCTTAAATGGCATTTGCACGATTTGGTTTTGGAATTAGGTGCTGACGATCCGGGGTTGTGTATCAACCACAGGTAAGGCTTATATTTCTAACCTATTTTTGCATTAGTTTTATAAAATTTTGACTAATAAATATGCCTAGTTTAAAAAAACTAAAAACACGCTTTAAAAGCACATTTGAAAGTTCGAAAACGAAAACTTACTAGTATTATTGTAAAAAAATCGTCGGCCGCTCCAGGGTATTTCATTAAGGGTGGATAGGTAGCATATCTCAGGAAGTAATAGTCCTAGGACAATAGGAAAAAATCCTATTAAGGAAATTGACCATAGGAATTTGCTGGAAAATATTTTCAAGTTCCTGGCAGTACCGCTAGGAGGCGTAGTAGCTATAGTCGTATCTAAAAATGCATTTTCTTGAGAATAGCCCCATATGAGGTATAAAATAAGTACTACCATAGTAATGCTGCAAGTATTCTTTATCTTTTTGATTTATCACTTTTTATTCTAGGGCGTAAAATAAGGGCGGTAGGAAAGGGAGAAATTTTATGAATTGAAATGTCTATAACTTCGGTTTCCCTTAACCAAATTTAGCAAATTAGGTTTCGTTTAAAAAAGGAAGCTTTGGTGATTGAGAAAAAAGCTAACACCGCCCATTCTGTCCTTTGCTGCTCCCGCTAGAGGGCGTTATTTATCGAGTTTGAGGTTTTTAAATTTTTCTTTAAAATTTTAAATGGAATGCTATAATTATTTATCTAAAAACCAAAAGTAAATTAAATTTGCTACAAAAAATCAAAAAACCACTTGTCAATATCTTTATTCGTTTAAAAGTTATTGCCAAAAGAACGCGTTTTACTAAATTCGTAAATAAAACAATTGAATTTTAAAATTTATGAAATAAAATATGCCATGTCAAACAAAAAATGTTGTTAAACTTTGTTTAATTTATAATTTAGTTATAAAAATAATAATAAAAAGACCTAAAAAGTAATATAATAATAATAACAATATCGTATTTTTCTGCCATTTTGCGTACCTCCCTTCACTCTTTATTTCGGTTTTGTTTAAGGGTTTTAAGTTTAAGTCGAATTAATGTAAAAGATTTTGTTAAAGTGTGGTCAAATGCTAATTAACAATAATATAAATAAATACATTAATTAATTATTTATTTAATAAATATTTCAAAAATACTTACTAAAATATTTAATGCTGTCTTTTACTTTCATACCACAGAAAAGCTCCGACAAATAAATCTAGTTTACTTTAAAACAAATGAATAAGTTTACATGGAAACAAAGAACATAAATAACTGTCAAATAGTTTACTAATGTAAATAGTTACTAAGTAATTACTATTATTATTTTTATAGGTCTTTTTATTATCATTTATGACTAAATTATAAATAAAACAAAGTTTAACAACACTTTTTGTTTGCCATGGCACACTTGATTTCATAAATTTTAAAATTTAATTGTTTTTTTACGAATTTAGTAAAACGCGTTCTTTTGGCAATAACTTTTGAACGAATAAAGATATTGACATGCAGTTTTTGATTTTTGTAGTAAATTTAATTTAATTTTGGTTTTTAGATAAATAATTATGGCATTCCATTTAAAATTTTAAAGAAAAATTTAAAAACCTCAATCTCGATAAATCGAGCCTATGCGATATTTTTGTCTATAGGTGTATAATGTGTGTTTTTTGTAACAAATTGTTGAAAATAGGTGCGCAATCCAATACATTGTTACAGTATTGTTAAAAAACAGTATTGGTTAAATTTTAAGCTTAAATTCTTTAAAAAGTTGTTTATTTAAAGAACGTATTTCCCAATGGTTACCTTGGGTGTCTTAAAAATTTATTCCCTTTTAAAACCCTCCCTTCATCACTAAATTAAACTTTGCTGCTCTATGTAATTGAACGTCAATATTGCCATAAAATTTTAATCCAGGTTCAAAGCTTATTTTAATGAAAAATATTAACATCCTTTTGTGTTTTGCTTAGAATTTCTGATTTATATTAAAAATATTTGTGAAGAAACTTTTTTCTGAAAGATTTTAAAGCTTCTGGTATTAGAAAAATATATAAAATTTTGTTTTTCAGTTTTTTCTTTTTTAAATTAAAATAAGAACTTTGTAATGCAAAAACCAATAAGTAATACTAAAGCTATAAGCAGTGTTGACTCGAAAGAGACGGCAACTAAGAAGTCTCTTTACTTTGTGCATTTTTTATTGTTGCTTTAGATTAAGCAAGTAATAAATATTAAAAAAACCTATTTGCCCTTCAAAATAAATAAAGTAACTAAAAACATGAAATCGGGTAATAACATGTGAGCTAAAGTACTAAATGTTAACAACTAAACAAACACATGCATTATTTAATCATGACCATACACTAAAAAACACTACTATATACTGTGGATCAGAGATTAATAGTGTTGGTGCCTGTTGGCGCCAACGTTGGCTCGCACGTTGGGAGTTGACCGTTTTGTGTCGGTTTTTGACGAGACATCAGCGAAATTTGTCCCAATATTTTTTTTTATCTTTGACAAACCACGAAGGCTAAAAGCCTAAATACTATCGTACCGTGGGTGTCTTAAGACAGGTAAGAGGGAGTTTGTTAACACGGGACTTAAATACGTGAAGATTTGGGGGAAGGAAAGACCTCCGCGGGCAGCAGGTTCCATAATCTAGAAACTCTAGGGATAAAAGAACGAACAAAGTGGGAAGTTCGGGGCCTGTCCAGTTTGACCGTATAGGGATGCATACGCGCGGAACCACGAGTTTCTCTGTTGGGAACCGTGAGTGGAGGAACTATACTGGACAATTCTTCAGAGCAAAAGCCATGCAGAGAGTACCTATAAAAAAGCTGATAACCCCCACAGCCCGACGATGGGCAAGAGAGGGAAGCAACTTTCTGTAAGTGAAGGATCATTAATGAGACAAATAGCTCTTCTTTAGATGAATGGAATGTGCTTAGGGTTGGGGGGACGCCATGCCCCAGATATGAGAACAATATCTCCAAGGGAGGTCGGATTTGGGACACACATATAAAGGTGTATAAATTAGAAGCGAAGAGAAAGAGACATCCAAGCTTTTTGCGACGCTGCCGTGGCTATAGATACAATGTGTTTATGCCAGTTAAGGGTACTTTCAAATGTGACGGCCCACAAGATTGAAGGTGCTCTTTCCTTTACTCTGTAAAACTTGGCCCCTCATAAGTAGAGGATGAGTATTTGATGACTTCTTTCCCAATGTTTGTATTCGGCCACAGCGCATAATTAATCGTTTCTAACTTGTGTTTTTATTATTATTTAAAGTAAATAATGTCCCATGAGATATGGTCAAACGTTTTACTGTTTTTGGAGCTTTACCAAGTGAAACCAGTTTTATGAAATCAATAGTCAACTGACCACAAAAATAGAAACACTGGTGCCGATGCATGGCAACGTATACAGGCCTTAAATATACTGTAGTTAAATAAAAAAGAAAGAGTCTTTAATGAGCACGTACAGCCACTTCTAGGTCCGACCATAGATAACCTACATTTACATCCGCAGTGGCAAGAAGCATTTTTCGGATTTTACGACCGCGCGTAGTGGGTCGACGAACATACGCACTTAAAAGCCGTGGCAAAATACAAACACCGGCACCTCCGTACCCTTCGTCCGCGGTCTGACCGTCGATTTTGTTTTCGAGGGGGACACAAGTTTGGCAAAAATCACGTTAGCACGTGCAGCCCCCTGGGCGGGGGTGACACCAAACCCTAAAATCTTAAATGAGAAGGCGGATCGAGTGATACATCATTTTTAAAGCTCCTGACGAGTACTTTATAACCCTAGAATATGAAGTCAATATCTTCACCTATTACAAAATGGCGGTACTTTAAAATTACCTAAATACTCTGATTTGGATGGCCATATTTCCGAAACTAATAAAGTTAGATGTACCTAATGTGGTGTTTTCTTAAGCTCATTTAAAGATCTTTTAATGGTGAAAATAATATAACAGGGTTCTAAAATAGAAGAAAAGTATGTATCTTTTTCTTTACAACCCTGCATATTACTACCAGTATCACCATTGAAAAGACCTTTAAAAGAGCTTTAAGAAAACACCACATTAGGTACATCTAACTTTATTAGTTTCAGGAAATATGGCCATCCAAATCAGGTATTTAGGTAATTTTTAAAGTACCGCCATTTTGTAATAGGTGAAGATATTGACTTCATATTCTAGGGTTATAAAGTACTCGTCAGGAGCTTTAAAATGATGTATCACTGGATCCGCCTCTCATTTAAGATTTTAGGTTGGTGTCACTCCCTGCCCAGGGGCTGCACAGAGCTAACGTGATTTTTTGCCAAACTTGTGTCCCCCTGAAAACAAAATCGACGGGTCTGGATGTTTTTCAAAAAAACCGAGCTGCCAGTAAATGCGTTCTGTTTTTGTTTTCACCTGACACAATAAAATAAAATTTAAAAGGATAAATTAGCTTAATGACAATCCATGACGAATTAGACAATTTTGACGTTACATTTAATACCTTGATTGTTCAGACAACCAACATAGATTAAAACCAGAGCATATAGAGGCAGCCTTGCCATACGTCAGAGAGAAGAAAATAAGTCTATCCTTTGTCTTTTGCGGCGATTCTCAAAAATTTTTTGTTACTTACACCCCTAAACTGCAACCCTCTAGCAGGGGTAAGATTCACCCCTTCCAAATCTTAAATAGAAAAAGGAGTACAATGATGAATTATTTTGAAAATCTCTCAACCCTGATTACAGCTGTTAATGTTGGGATCCACGATAAAAGTTTAGGAATTTTGGCTCATGAGTTAAAATTAAGTGTTCCTGTAAAAATAAATGGTGTTTTTACAGGGAAACCAACAATTTTTGACGAAAAAAATATGAAAAACTTTTATCGTGGATCTCAACCTTTAAGTTTGAAGTCTCTGCTATTATTCTCGTTGATATGACAGCTTGTTAAAACTTTTATTTTCATTTTTTATTGTGTAAAAATAAATTAGCTCTGTTTCTTTTTCAAATGGTCACTTTGTATAAACTTTTGTTCTAAAATCATGTAAGGAGCACCATATTTAACTTGTAGTAACTTTGGGAAATAAAAAAATATTTTTAAGCTGCGGATTTCGGTATGCTAATGCTCACATTTCGTCTAGATGACATGGCGCAAAATGATTTTTGAAAAAGAATCAAATGTTCATGGTATACAGGGTGGTCAATGAACAGATGCAAAATTACAAAAAGTTTAGAGGTGTGTGATTCCGGCAATAATTTTTTTCGCATTTAATTATAGGTCACCAGTAAAGTAACATGAATATCTCCAGTCGATTTTTGTCAGCGTTGATTACATGCCACTTTAGCCCCAGAGACTACTACTAAACAAAATATGTGTCAAACGTTGCTACCTATAGCTTTAAAACGCGGTAACTCATTTACGGCTTCCGGTCCCTGATATCAAAATCCTGTCCGTTAGTGGCCTTTCTAACTTGTACCATTCTGTACGTGTAAAGCGACAATAATTTTGAGCTATGAATAAAACTGTTTTGCTCCGTAAAACTTAAGACCCTGTATCTCGAGAACGAAGCTTCAAAACATACATGTTTATATAGACTTTTTTATTTTTTCATGTTCTATCGTCTATTAAATTTTCCCGATTAAAATCTGAAACACCCTGTATAATGAAAGAGTCAGTTTTGTTTGATTACCCTGTACGAAAAAAAAATCATTAGGTAGTAATTAATTTAAAATTTCCAGATCACATCAAAAAATCCACAAAAGACACATTTTAGGACAATGGATCTGCCTGGTAGCGTATCTGTGGCCAAAAGGCACTAATCGAAAAAGTAAAAACCGTCCAGAGGTATTGACCGAAGCTGCATATTGACCAAATTTCAAACCAAACAACAACGTACAGCCCAATTGTCATAGCTTAAAACGAACAATAGCCATATTTTGTGCAATTTTATCTTTACTTTTTTGTTTGACCCCTGTATTTTATAGAAATGGCCATTTACCAATAAAGTGGTTAGGTAATAAAAAAGAACCAGAAAATAAACTTTCAGAATGTGAAAACCTGGTCGAAATCGGTAAAGCCGTTTTTAAGTTACAGCGTTTTAAAGATATTGGTAGCAAAGTTTTGACACATTTTTTGTTTAGTAGTGTCTCTGGGGCTAAAGGGCTGTAATCAAAAAACTGGCAAAAACGTCTGGAGATATTGATGTTACTTTACTAATGACCTATAATTAAATGCGAAAAAAAAATATTACCGGAATCACACACCTCTAAACTTTTGTAATTTTGCATCTGTTCATTGACCACCCTGTATACCATGAACATTTGATTATTTTTCAAAAATCATTTTGCGCCATGTCATCTAGACGAAATGGGCTTTAGCAAACCGAAATCCGCAGCTAAAAATATTTTTTATTTCAAAAGTTACTACAAGTTAAATATGGTGCTAAAAATTGCTTGTCCCGATTTTTTTGGCGTATTCAATTCGTTATTTATTTACGAACTTAATTTAATTTATTGTTACAGGTAGAATTATGTCATATGCCAGAATACTATAGGATGGCACATCGCTCTTTTTGGTTACAAAATCATCATTTTGATTATGGGTGTTTATATGGCTTGAAGACTCGCAATGTCAAAGTCCCTGCCCTCAAATGAGTCAGAATACATTGGTATATGCGTCTACAGCGCGGTATTTTCCACCGTTATGGTCATAGTATTTAGCTTTGGCAACTGAATACTTCGTACTAAGTTACCTGGCTAAAACTTTAAGTATAATAGCTTCGACTACAGTAACTTTAATGCTTATGTTCTTACCGAAACTAAAATCGTTTTTCGGGAGAGTCGATACGGAACTCAGCATTATGCAGAGCATGGGGTTAAAGATGCAATACAATACAAGGAGGTTTATGTGGGATGATCCGAAAGAAATGCTGTGTAGATTGAAATTCAAAATAAGGTCTACAGATGCGAATTGCAAGCACTAGATAAAGAAATATCACGATTGGAAGAATTATTAAGAAATCGACTAGCGGTTCGAACAAAAGTGTAAATTTTGTGCAGATTCTGCCTGATATCCACCTGCTCAACATACCAAGAGCTTCGTGGCCAACTTGGCAAAATCAGACCCTTAAGCCTTTTCATTCTGAAAATAGATTGAATGTCTCAGGACATTTTGACAAGCCGAATTTACTAGAAAAGCTTAAAATGTTTTTGGAAGCCTGACATCTTTGAAATGCAATTACAATACTCTGGAAGAAAAAATCAGGGATGGGTATGTGGGGAGGCGCGATAAGTGAAACCGGTATCCAATCCGGATATTTTTGAGCATCATACTATAGTTCCCTTTAGTATTGATTTGTTCAAAATAAAATCGGAAAGTTGGATTGGAAATCAGTATTAAATATTAACAAAACTTATAACTCCATATTACATAGATATCCAACAACATAAACGTAAAAAAGAATGCTTTTTTACTGTTTTTCAATTTAATTATATTATTTATCGATTATTTGACCATACAAGACCTTATGCCTCCTTATCTACCTCAGATTCAACACTTAATTATACATATACAGTGTGCGATAGCTAGAATATTAAATTTTTCTTATTTCTGGTTAGTTTTGAACTAAATTACCGAAAGTTTAATAAATTTAATGCAAAGAAAAAATGTTGATACACAGGTAATCTAGTATATTGCATTTTTTTTTTTATCTTTAGCGACAATCCAACGAAGGCTGAAAGCCTAAATACTAACGTACCGTGGGTGTCTTAAGCAGGGTAAGAGGAAGTTTGTTAACACGGGACTTAAAAACTTGAAGATTTGGGGGGAAGGAAAGACCTCCGCTGGCAGTAGGTTCCACAGTCTAGAAACTCTAGGGATAAAAGAACGAACGAAATGGGAAGTTCGGGGCCCGTCCAATTGAACTGTATAGGGATGCATACGCGCGGCACCACGAGTTTCTCTGTTGGGAACTGCAAGAGGAGGGACTATACTGGATAATTCGTCGGAGCAGAAGCCGTAAAAGTATCTATAGAAGAGCGATAGATCTCCCACAGCTCGACGATGGGCAAGAGAAGGAAGTCTTTGAGTAAGTAAAGGATCATTAATAAGACGAACAGCCCTTCTTTGAATGGCATCAAGAATGCTGAGGGTTGTAGGGGATGCCATTCCCCAGACATGAGAACAATATTCCAGAGAGGGTCGAATTTGGGACACATACAAAGTGTATAAATTGAAGGAGAAAAATACTTTTTGGCTCGGAAAAGAAATCCAAGCTTTTTGAAGCCGCGGTGGCTATAGATACAATGTGTTTATGCCAGTTAAGGTTATTCTCAAATGTGACGCCCACAAGGTTAAATGTGTCCCCGCTCTGCAAAACCTGGCCACTCATAAGCAAAGGATGAGTGTTTGATGATTTTTTTCGCGACAAGGAACATGATTGTGTTTTGGATGCATTAAATTGAACGAGATTTTTGGCGCCCCAATCCAATATCAAATTGAGATCCTGTGAAAGAGATATCTGCATCGCCCTGCGTTTGCTTTCCAAGTCGGGTTGAGAGATTGGTTTGGGAACCTGAAAAGTGGAGTGAAGGGTACTATCGTCAGCATAACTATGAATGGGATTGTTGTGGAAGAAAGAAGGTCGTTGATGTGAAGAAAAACAAAGTTGGCGCTAGTACTGAACCCTGAGGCACTCCAGCATTAATTTCGTGAAAGCCTTGAAGAGTGGCCATCAACAATGACTGATATATCGCCGATTAGAAAGATAACTGGAGAGCCAAGAGCAGAGTTTAGTTGGAAGACCGTAAGAGGGAAGTTTATTAAGAAGTGCGTCATGCCAGACTTGGTCGAAAGCTTTAGATATATCAAAGAGCAACGATCTGGGACTCACCTAGAAACTCAAGAGACTTGTTCCAGTTGTGTGAAACGAAGGAAAGAAGATCTCGCTGTAGACTCTCTTTGTGGACGAAATCCGTACTGCCTCGTCACATGTAAAATTTTATGTTTTTCTAAGTACCTAAGAATTTGCGAGTTAATGGATTTCTCCATTACTTTACAAAGCATTGAGAGGAGTGAAATGGGTGTTGAAGTGTTAAAACATTTATTTTATTGTTGTTACATGAAAATAAGCCAGAAATAGCTTTAGGTAATAAAAATAAATAAAAATTTCATTAAAAAACTTATTTCCTTAGAAACCTTTTCTAATATTTGGAGAACTCTCTAAAGGGTTTAGAAATTCATATTCATAGCACCAGATAATCAATACTTTTTTTTCTTTTTTTATGGGTTTCTTTTATGGTACAAAAAAGTAACATTCGAGTCGATTGGTAAAAGCTTTGGTTCAGATTATAGCTCATCTTTAGCTCGAAATAGCATACATTAAGCTATAAAGGGCGAACCGTGATGTCAGGTCTCAAATCGGTAATCAATCTTAAAAGTGTTAAGTAGGTAAATTCTAGAATAAAATTTTAAAAAAATGTAATTTGTTAAAATATTAGCTTAATGTGGTAAATATTGTTCATAACAATTAGGTTGTAATACTGAATAAAGTTTGTGCCTTCCATTATTGTTTCTTTATATCATACAGTGATCGTAAGAAATATTAAACCATATGGAAAACTTCTTTAGTTTTTAATTAAAAAAAAATTCTGATTAAAATCTCTGCATATACCGAAAACTCACCAAACACTGATTGATAGAAAGTTCTGCTTTAAAAATATGACATACCTTTGTAGATTATACAGGGTGATTCAAAAAATCGATCACGAAACTTAAGGGGGTGATTCTGCTTGACAAAATAAGGGGTAGAGCTTCATATATATTTTTTCAAAATGTCATTTCGTTTTCGAGTTACAAGCCGTCAAAGTTCAATTTTTATTTTGATTTTTTCGCCATATTGCATTTATTTTTTAACCAATCCAGTTGATATTTGGCACACAAATCGAGCTTTGCAGATTCTAAAATTTTAAGACAAAAGTACTTTTTTTTAAATACCGCCAGAGGGCACTTTACCTAAAACTTAAAATTTATTTACATCATAACTTTTTTGTTTTGACAGATATCGCAAAAGAGCTGGGGCGCCATTTTACTAGACAATCAAAAAACTTAAAAAAATAAGGTACTTTCTAGTGAAGATCGATAAACCTCACCGTTTGGGCACCAATAGACATCATCAAAGTTTTCTGTCAATTTCCAATCAAATTACCTACATACATACAGGGTGTCCAGTAACTCGTAACCGACAAACTTTACGGGGCGATTCTACAAACAGAAATATAAGAAAAAAACTTCATATAAACATATGGATAAATAATTTTCAATATTGCAGGCAAGTGCTTTGATAATAAATTCTATATTATTTGTTTTTCATCCTGGGCGTACTATAGTTCTATTGTATGAAAAAGTGGCTTATTATAATATACTAATTATAAAAATCAGTTTTTGCAAGATTTGGCCTAACCTCAAAAATGGCAGTGTTGGGCAAAAATAGGCAAAGTGGGAGGTATCCACTTACCCGGGCTTGAGAATATTTAACTGCAGATTATAAAACTCATATTTTGTTGAAGATGGTGAATAAAGACAAAAAAACAAAATCACAATCAAGACCATTAATTTGGAGGTAAAATCTGGAGTGTTAGGTGAAGGGAAAAAACTGATAAAAGTTATGGGATGGTTGATTCAACTCTATACAGACTAGTCAAGAGTAGTGTCGTTAATATACAAAATTTGGTTGATTCCGTACTACTTTCAGAGGGTGTTCGAAAATGCACGGCCAAATTTTAGGAGGTGATTCCTCATTGAAAAATATGAAAAAAGTTCCTATAAACATGGGTCCGAAAATGCATAGTTTCCAAGATACAGGGTGTTAAACTTTTTAAAAAAATATTTCTTTGTAATTATCTTGAATACCCTGAAACCGATTTTCTTGAAATTTTTCAGTGTTATTTCTAGTAATAAGGGCCTAAGTTAGGGCATAATTAAATTAAAATTATTAAGTCCAGTGGCGTCTCACGGACATCTTATCGAAAATAATTGTAAAAAATGTACGCCACTGACTTTTTGTAACTTTTATTTTTTTTTTAGAATAAGCAACTGAAAATACAACTTTTTATCTCTTGAAATTTTTTGTATCTTGCTTCGTTTTCGAGAAAAAAATAAAAACCACTTTATTGCATGTTTCTTGGGACGGAATTTTTGAATTTTGACGATTTACTGAGCAAAAACAGTTAAAGATAGAGCAAAATTAATTTTACTTCTCCTATCTTAACTTTTAAGGACTATCTAATGACATTAAAAAGTGAAGGTCAACTGAAGATTAAAGAAGGTGAATGTTGAACCTAAATGTTGGACACCCTGTATCTTGGAAAGTATGCATTTTCGGACCCATGTTTATAGGAACTTTTTTCATATTTTTCAATGAGGAATCACCTCCTAAAATTTGGCCGTGTATTTTCTGAACACCCTGTATATTAAAGAAGATAATCCAATTGAAGATTGGATTTGTCGTCGTACATGTCTAAAATGGTGTCATGAACAATGCTCCGCTTTGGAAGGCAATGAAGACTATACCTATCTGTGATAACCGCCATTCTTAATTTTTAAGATATTACCTTTAAACGTGAATTTAAGTTTTTTACTGTATTAAGTTTTGTTTCAAAATATAATTTTTAGATTTGTGTAATTAGAAGATGGTAATTCACTTTACCTGGGCACCATATCCACTTTACCCAGGAGTCTGGGCAAAGTGAATAATATGACACATTTTTGAATTTTATTTTTAGTTACTTATTGTTTTACTTGTGAACTTAATTGAGTACAAAATATGTAGACGCAATTAATAAAGATTGATTTGTAGTATTTATTTTGTTGCTATCTCTTATACCTTTCTTGATAAAGTCTCAAACATCTTAAGGTATTCACTTTACCCGGACTTCCCCTACTAATATATTCATTTTACATTACGAAAAAATTCATCAAATTTTGTCATATAAGGGGGCTCGTTTCAAAGTTTACACTTTTTTCATTTTTTATGAAGAAGCACTTCTTTTTTTCGTGAAGTAAAAACAATCTTTCTTGCACCCGAGCGCAAGTTATCTCTAAAACGACCCTGCTTATAATTTATAAAACAACGCTGTTTAATTAGAACTAAATAAACTCATTATCAAACAACGTGCCTTTGTTATTAGGTTGAAGATCTCCTCAGAGTTTGGTTTGTCCCCTTGCCTCAAAATCCCTTATTATTCTCAAGAGTTTCAGTATTATTAAGGCAAAAGCCATCATAGCGCCCGCAACACCGAAAACAAACAAGCAGTGTCGTATTTACCGCATAATATGATTCTCGTTGCAAATTTCAGTAGGCTTCTGTCCCTCCGGGATTAAAAGATTCTTTTTTACTTATAGGCTACATTTGTAACGTGTTTTTATGAAAACAAAAACTTTTATATTTTAAATATAAAATAATTTCCTTTTCACATCAGTAGACACGATCGGCCTACTTCTTGAGAAGAACGTCAACTACGCCGTCTCTGCCAATACCTCGGGATGTCGCATATTTTGGACTTAAAAAGGCACGGAGGTTGGGAAGTCTTCTTCTGTTGCGGAGGGATATATTGCTGAATCCTGATAGTAATAAGATGCGAAATTTCTGAAAAAGAAGATTTTACACGAAATTCTACCAATATTTCCTCTAATGAAGTAACGGTGAAAAATAAGGAAGTTTGTCAACGTACAAGCTTAGAAGGCGATAACGATACCCCCTAACAACAAATTTAAAAACTGTTAATTCAAGTATTATTCCTCCAATTTCTTTTGCAATTGCTCAAATTGCACAATTACTTTTAATGTCAATACCCAACCTAGTTTTTAAAATATTTTGTCATAAATTAGTTACTTTTATAAATAAATCCTAATATTTCCCACAAGCAAATTTTCTTTTTTTTACTCTTACTTTTTTGTCCAGCGCTGAAAATATTACTTTCGTCAAACCACGAAGGCTAAAAGCCTAAATACTAACGTACCGTGGGTGTCTTAAGCGAGGTAAGAGGGAGTTTGTTGACACGGGACTTAAATACTTGAAGATTTGGGGGAAGGAAAGACCTCCGCGGGCAGCAGGTTCCACAATCTAGAAACTCTAGGGATAAAAGAACGAACAAAGTGAGAAGTTCGGGGCCTGTCCAGTTGGACCGTATAGGGATGCATACGCGCGGAACCACGAGTTTCTCTGTTGGGAACCGTGAGTGGAGGAACTATACTGGACAATTCTTCAGAGCAGAAGCCATGGAAGTACCTATAAAAGCGATAAATCCCCCACAGCCCGACGATGGGCAAGAGAGGGAAGCCTTTCTGTAAGTGAAGGATCATTAATGAGACGAATAGCTCTTCTTTGAATAGAATCAAGAATGCTTAGGGTTGTGGGGGGACGCCATGCCCCAGATATGAGAACAATATTCCAAGGGAGGTCGGATTTGGGACACATATAAAGTGTATAAATTAGAAGCGGAAAAATACTTTTTGGCTCGAAAGAGAAATCCAAGCTTTTTGAAGCTGCCGTGGCTATAGATACAATGTGTTTATGCCAGTTAAGGTTACTTTCAAATGTGACGCCCACAAGATTGAAGGTGTCTTTGCTCTGTAAAACTTGGCCACTCATAAGTAGAGGATGAGTATTTGATGACTCTTTTCGCGACAAGGAACACGATTGTGTTTTTGATGCATTAAATGGACGAGATTTTTGCGCCCCAATCCAATATTAAATTAAGATCCTGCGAAAGAGATATCTGCATCGCTCTGCGTTTGTTTTCCAAGTCAGGTTTAGTGATGGGTTTAGGGAACCTGAAAACTGAGTGTAAGGGTACTATCGTCGGCGAAACTATGAATGGAATTAGTTGTGGACGAGAGAAGGTCGTTGATGTGAAGAAGAAACAATGTTGGTGCCAGAACTGAGCCCTGAGGGACTCCAGCATTTACTTGGTGAAAGCTTTGAAGAATGCGCCGTCCACAATAACTGATATACGTCGATCAGATAGATAACTAGAGAGCCAAGTACAGAGTTTAGTTGAAAGACCATAGGAGGGAAGTTTATTAAGAAGTGCGGCATGCCAGACCTGGTCAAAAGCTTTGGATATATCAAGAGCAACGATCTGGGACTCACCTAGAAACTCAAGAGACTTATTCCAACAGTGTGTTACGAAGTGAAAAGAAGATCTGCTGTAGATCTTTTGTGGCGAAATATACTGCTTGTCATGTGCTTTTGTTTTTCTAAGTACTTAAGAATTTGTGAATAATTAATTTTTCCATTACTTTACAAAGAACTGAGAGAATTGAAATTGGTCTATAGTTAGATGGAAGGGATTAGATCTTTCTTGGGATAGGTTGACCACGTGCAGCTTTCCAGCTCTCGGAAAGTCATCCTTTGCTTATGGTGGCCAGGTTTTGCAGAGCGGGGACACATTTAACCTTGTGGGCGTCACATTTGAGAATAACCTTAACTGGCATAAACACATTGTATCTATAGCCACCGCGGCTTCAAAAAGCTTGGATTTCTTTTTCCGAGCCAAAAGTATTTTCTCCTTCCAATTTATACACTTTGTATGTGTCCCAAATTCGACCCTCTCTGGAATATTGTTCTCATGTCTGGAGGAATGGCATCCCCTACAACCCTCAGCATTCTTGATGCCATTCAAAGAAGGGCTGTTCGTCTTATTAATGATCCTTTACTTACTCAAAGACTTCCTTCTCTTGCCCATCGTCGAGCTGTGGGAGATCTATCGCTCTTCTATAGATACTTTTACGGCTTCTGCTCCGACGAATTATCCAGTATAGTCCCTCCTCTTGCAGCTCCCAACAGAGAAACTCGTGGTGCCGCGCGTATGCATCCCTATACGGTTCAATTGGACGGGCCCCGAACTTCCCATTTCGTTCGTTCTTTTATCCCTAGAGTTTCTAGACTGTGGAACCTACTGCCAGCGGAGGTCTTTCCTTCCCCCAAATCTTCAAGTTTTAAGTCCCGTGTTAACAAACTTCCTCTTACCCTGCTTAAGACACCCACGGTACGTTATGTTGGTAAGCGGAGGGGATAACCTTGAACAAGTATTTTCTAAAAAATGTGTCCCCCTAAAATACAAACCAACGTGTTTAGTAATTTTTGACGAGCGTATCTAGGTGTAGGCGGTATGTGCGATTAAGCCCCTATGGACTTCCGTCTAGGAGGTCTCGCGTCTAAGGGAGCTCGAGCCTAGGGGGGAGAGTAGGAGGGTCTCAGCACAGTAAGGGGCGAAATAGTAGGCGCGTATATTTGGGTGCGTAGGGTGTCCGGGAAAATGTGGGAAATCTCTCGCACACGTATGGAACAGATGAAAATAACACGACAAGTTCCTATAAAATTTTTCCGTTTAAGCCCCCCTGCGGAGATATGATCCCCTAAAGGGGGCAGCTAGAAATCGATTTTTCGTGAATAACTTTTAAAGCGCTCTGTATAATTTGATAATATTTTAGTACGATGCATACTAGTAAAGACCTCTTAAAATAGTGCCCTTGAAACTTATGTCGCTTCTTTAGTTTGCCAGGGACGGACTAGTTTTCGCACATTATTGATAATATTTTTTACGCCCTGTATGGTGAAGACACAAAAAATATGTTTTTGGGTAGTTTAAACCTTTTGCTAAAAAAAGGTACTCTTGTTTGACATCGATAAAATGAGCCGTTTTCGAGTAAAAAATTATTTTAACAATAAGAGTTTATTTTTGTTTAATAATACAATATTTTATTTTCGATGTAATTTGTAATTTTTGATTCAGTATTGAAGTCCTCTCGTAGCAGAGTCAGGAATTTATTGTTAAAATAATTTTTACTCGAAAACGGCTCATTTATCGATGTCAAACAAGAGTACCTTTTTTTAGCAAAAGGTTCAAACTACCCCAAAAACATATTTTTTGTGTGCCTTTCACTCTATACAGGGCGTAAAAAATATTACCAATAATAGTGCAAAAACTAGTCCTTTCCACGGCAAACTAAAAAGGCGACATAAGTTTCATGGTGCACTATTTTAAGAGGTCTTTACTAGCATGTATCAGTACTAAAATATTATCAAATTATACAGAGCGCTTTAAAAAGTTATTCACGAAAAATCGATTTCTAGCTGCCTTCTTAGGGGATCATATCTCCGCAGGGGGGCTTAAACGGAAAGTTTTATAGGAACTTGTCGTGTTATTTTCATCTGTTCCATACGTGTGCGAGAGATTTCCACATTTTCCCGGACACCCTGTATATTTTTTTGTGTAAAATAATTAATCTTTAAAAATAAAAGGCGCCTCGCCCAAGTCCTATATTTTTAATTGGAAAGCAACATGTATATTAAATTTTATATTCTAAAAAAACACTTTTTTGGAGCATAGGCCAATTTTTAATAATACTGGAGTTTAAGTAAATTTAATAGTAAATTTAAGACATCATCAAAGGTTTCCGACATAATTATGTAAAGCTGTAATCTAATATCTCTACATTAATTATTTGTAATGGCGCCCGTTTGTTGGCATCTAAAATAGTAGACTATAGAACGTCATAATTGCTTTTGCTTGCATCTTATGACTCTAAGTAAGCTTATAAACTTAAAAATCTAATAATTATTATAAGAGGTAAAAAATAGTAGCGTAGCTAGGCCTCTGGGCAAGTGAGGGTCTTGCACATAAAGGAGACCGGTTTATTATCAATTAAAAAAAAAAAAAACCTAAAAATATTGCCCCACACTCGTCACGAGGGCTGTCAAGTACTTCACTTGAGACGTGATACGTGGTGGCTTAAGTAAGCCTGGCAGCGCCTTGCAAACGGCATTTTTCTTTCGTTCTTATACCAATTTAGATATTTTAAAAAATTTGGCAGACGCCTCCTATGTATGTATCAAAAGGCAATTTATAGCATACACAGAAAAAAAAACAGTGTCGTCCATAAGGGATAGTAAATAATTAAAAAAATGGTACGCCACTGCATTTCTTCCAATTAAAAATGTTATTTTTAATTTCATTGCTTATGGCACTAAATAGCACCACGTTTGTATTTTTACAGAAGAAAAGTTTCATCAACCTGCATCCAAAACGTTTTTTGACGACTAAAAAATTAAAAGTGGTTTCGTGGAGCGCAAAATCAGCTTAGTTGGTATTTAAGCTTTAATATTTGTATTACCCGCTAGGCAGGGCATCCCAGGTTTGCTCTATCTGGATAGTTTTTCATCTAAAGGTCTTATTAGTTAGATCCTGGACCATTTTTCCAAGTCATTACTAACAGCTAATATTTTCGTGAGTAGCTCTCATTTTGACGAGACGCTCAACTTTTTTCCTTACAACAATTTTCGTTGGTTGTAGCTCGCTATGGGGTAGCAGGAATTAAGTGTGTTGATTTGACAGATATAAAAAATTATTACAAATAGGATTTTCGTCTGTTAATTTTCAAATAATTATCTAAATAAACCGAAAAATATTTGTCCTACAAAATGTAAGGTTTCATCAAAGAGTCCCCTACCACCAACATGTATGATTAACGATGTCGTGAAAAATAATACTACTAACCAGCTGATTTTTTTCTGTTGATTAAATAATATTTATATAATTTAACACCCACATTGTATGGAACAGATGAAAATAACACGACAAGTTCCTATAAAATTTTTCCGTTTAAGCCCCCTGCGGAGATATGATCCCCTAAAGGGGCAGCTAGAAATCGATTTTTCGTGAATAACTTTTAAAGCGCTCTGTATAATTTGATAATATTTTAGTACGATGCATACTAGTAAAGACCTCTTAAAATAGTGCCCTTGAAACTTATGTCGCTTCTTTAGTTTGCCAGGGACGGACTAGTTTTCGCACATTATTGATAATATTTTTTACGCCCTGTATGGTGAAGACACAAAAAATATGTTTTTGGGTAGTTTAAACCTTTTGCTAAAAAAGGTACTCTTGTTTGACATCGATAAAATGAGCCGTTTTCGAGTAAAAAATTATTTTAACAACATTTGCAACAAATTCCTGACCTGCTACGAGAGGACTTCAATACTGAATCAAAAATTACAAATTACATCGAAAATAAAATATTGTATTATTAAACAAAAATAAACTCTTATTGTTAAAATAATTTTTTACTCGAAAACGGCTCATTTTATCGATGTCAAACAAGAGTACCTTTTTTTTAGCAAAAGGTTTAAACTACCCAAAAACATATTTTTTGTGTCTTCACCATACAGGGCGTAAAAATATTATCAATAATGTGAAAACTAGTCCGTCCCTGGCAAACTAAAGAAGCGACATAAGTTTCAAGGGCACTATTTTAAGAGGTCTTTACTAGTATGCATCGTACTAAAATATTATCAAATTATACAGAGCGCTTTAAAAGTTATTCACGAAAAATCGATTTCTAGCTGCCCCCTTAGGGGATCATATCTCCGCAGGGGGCTTAAACAGAAAAATTTTATAGGAACTTGTCGTGTTATTTTCATCTGTTCCATACGTGTGCAGAGAGATTTCCATCATTTCCCGGACACCCTTGTCCTAAAAGTTTTGGCACAAAATTCATTGTCTTTAATTTTAACAAAATCAAGATAATAATATCAGTTGAAAACAAAAGTTTATTTACTTTATTTACTGTCAGTTGAGATTTATTTATTTTGAAGTTTTCACTTTAAGATGTCGTATAAATTAGAAATAAGAAAAAGTATCTACAAGTTAGTTGGGCGGATACCCAAAGCTGAAATCTGTCGAATATTCCAGAATGAAAACATTTCACGCAGAACCCTTTATAGAACAATAGCGGAGTGCAGGCAGGGAACACCATGTCTGAATCTCTCCCAAAAAGTGGAAGACCACGTGCAAATTTTAGAAATTAATAGAAAGTGAACTGAATTCCGTCCAGGACCTCATGAGAGACATTCGAAGAAATTTGCGTCTGGTAGAGCAGAATGGGCCACTCCACATAATTCGATAGTATTATAGTTTAGTTAAGTATTGGGTTGTAATTTATGATAACTAGTTAGTGTTTAAATAAATTTCTTCATTAAAAATAAACGATATTTCTACAAATTTATATTGCATTAATTTAGCAATTACCTATTTTAATAATGTCAACACACCGCCTTAAGGTGCGCAAACACAGTGTTTTAGTTACAAAAGCAAAGCGGAGGAAAATGACATTTTCTTGTCCTTGTTTTGGTACAGAACATTATAATATGTAATAATAGGGATATTGTAGAGAATCCTTGTAAGTATACACACGACATTTTACCATATCTTCTCTAAGCTAAAAGGGTTTTATTGTCGATTTTAGTTCAAAGACTTACCAGGATATATACTAAAATTAATGGGGAAGATACCTGACACTGCTTAAATTTGCATCGATTTTTATATTTTTTATTTATTTTTAATAAAAGGGTTATTAAACAAGGTAATTTTAAGTTTTTATTATAACACGTATAAAATGCTAGAAAATAAGGTCATTTTTTAAATAAAATTTTTTTCGAAAATGCTTTTTTTCCGACATACAAGGTGTTAAAGTTAAAAAAATTGCTTGCTTTTTGTCATAACTTTCCTAACACTTCAGATATTTTACAAAAAATTTCTACACTTCTTTTGACCATTACATTACAGCAAAATCAATAAAATCTAATGCGGTATTGTTTAAAAAAATATGTACAGGTTGTCCAGTAGTTCTACCGGCAAACTTTAAGAGGTGATAAACATATTTTTAAAACATGAGGACGCGTTATATACAGGGTGCTCGGAAAATGCATTAGGAAATTTTAAGGGTCATTCTGCAATAAAAATAATGTTAGTAAGTCTTTTGAGAAAATGTCGAAAATGCTAACCAAGTTACAGGGATTAAAAGTTCAATTTTTATTTTTGTTTTTTTGCCATATTTTATTTATTTTTTAACCAATCTAATTGACATTTGGCCCACGACTTTTTTATTTTGAACGATATTGCAAAGCTGGGGGCGCCATTTTATAGACAATCAAGAACTTAAAAAATAAGGTTCTCTTTATTAAAGTCGATAAATTCAACCATTTAGGCACCAATCGACATCAAATTTTTCACCAATTTCAATCAAATTACCTACATACATACAGGGTGTCCAGTAATTCAACCGACAAACTTTACGGGGCGATTCTACAACAGAAAATAAGAAAAAAACTTCATATAAACATATGTCCTAAACGTCTTAGTTTTTGAACTACGGGTTGTTAAAAATTAAAAAAAAGTTTTTTTTAAATATAAAAAAGATCCAGCCAAAGCCAAACTACTTTTAATTACTTAATTTATTGTAAAGTTAGTTTTGACCCACGCACTTTTAAAAGCAAAAAGTACTAACTAACTAAATTAGATATTATATTATTACCAAGCACTGTACCAAGTTTTGTTCTAGCCAAAAAGCTAATTTAAATTTTTTTATAATTTTTCTTTCACATCCCGTATCTCAAAAAGAGACACGATATAAGCCAGGGCCATACTCAGGGTTTTGGGGTGGGAGGCCAAAAGAGCAAAAAAGAAAAGATCCTCACTCATAAAACCTACCAGAAAAAAATGATCAGCAAAAAGTAGGTCCACACTTACAAAACCTCCCTGAGGAAAGGGCCATTTTCATTTTGGGGGAGGGGGTTCACATTAGAAACTGACGAATAAAGCTCTATTTACAAAAAATAAGACCTCACACAACCGCTTCTCCCGCAGAACAACCCAATTCAAAGACTTCAGGAGGGGGTCAATTACCTCGCAACCTCCCCAGCGTACGGCTCTGGTGTGATCAAGAAATAATACCTTTCCTAGTTTAGCCAGATAATTAATTAACATCTTGTATACGTGCAGTATATAGGGTGTTTCCTAATTGTGGTGAGAAAATTTAAAGGGGTATTCTTGAGCTATTTTTCAAAAAAAAGTTCATATAAAGATGGGTCCTCAAATTTTTCGTTTTCAAGATACTGGGTGTAAAACTTTTCAAAAAACTTAAAAATTTCTAAAACACATTTTTTAATAAAATTTGTTAGACTAGGCATAAACGTTATATAATGAAGTATATGTTGCTGTTGTTACATATTTCTTTTTTTTTTCACCCTTTCAGGGTCATCCCACCCAGGTCCGACGACCGCCCCCCTAGGTGGTGCACTGCAGCCTGAAGGCTTATTGTACCTTGACCCCTACTCCTTCTCATTCACACACACCATTCATTCCATAACTTGATGGCTGTTGCTCGGTCCGCATCCCCGAGCAGAACACCGTGTGCCGTTGCCCAAAACACCGCCGTTGCCGGACACCCATCCAAATTATGGGCGCGCATTTCACTGCTTAACTTCGGAGATCGACGCTTCGCCGATACAACCGGAAGCTTAAGCCACAAGCGCGCCTTGTTACATAATTGCTAATAAGAAGTTTAAACACTTAATTTTTAAAAGAAAAAAATGCAACCTATTTTGTCCAGGAATATGCAGTTTAGTGAATTTTTATTTTTTCTAAAAAGTAAGCAAGGTACTTGTAATTTTAAATGTTTTATAATAAAAAAATATAAAAGTTGCAAAAAAAGTCAGTGGCGTACATTTTTCGTCAATAATATTAGCTAAATTAACTTTCTATTTTATCAAATACCACAGCCAAATTTTATTAAAATCGGATAAGGCATATTTAAGGTATTATTAAAAATCTGATTTTCTTTATAAAGTTAATACCCTGAATCTTAAAAACAAAACAACTCCCGACCTATGTTTACGACCTTACGACCTTCATTTTTTTGCCGCAATTAGCAAACACCCTGTATACTTGCAATTAAATACGAAAAAAATATTCCACCTCTAATCTAAACAATTGTTATAAACTACACTACGTACGCGTTCTTTAAATTTCTAACATTCGTTTATACAACTCTTATAATCGTATTAAATTAAATCCATTTATGCTTATTAGGTCATAATTCCCAAAGGCATAATAAAACCAAAATGATAAGCAGACAAGATAGATCACCAGAATGTTAAATACAACAGTAACCCGCGACGCGCGCTTTTCGGAAGAGAACCTGTGGAAACTTTGAAAAAGCGTCCAGTTTACCACGCGCTTTCGGTCCTTACTCTTCCAGAGCGACCTAACGCGAGTTTTCCCCTCGAAAATTCTTTCGGAAAGTTTTTTAAAGAGCGAGAGATGTAAAATAAGTTGTTTTAACAAGAATGCTTTAATAAAATTAAAAATTTATTAGTTGTTTTTAAAGTCTTTATGGGTTAGGAAAATCTTTAAATTGTTTGGAAAGTTTATAAACTTTAAATTTTTGGTGTTGTTAAAATTGGATGAACGGTTTTGGCCAGGTATGCCATATTTTTTTGTACTGAGTGTATTTTATTTATTATACAACGTGTTGCCAAAGAAAAAGTCTGTAAATACTAGCAACGTATAAATTCCCAATAACTTTGACATTATAATCCCCACACTCATTGACAAAAATTATCGCACATGTGCTTGATTTTTTGCATATGGCTTTAATCACAAAAATGCTTTAGGTGGCAATCCCTTTTGAATTATTAAGTTTTTAGGGCAGGTGATATAAAAGATATGGAAAGTGTCAAGATATATCTTCGTGCGGAACATTTTAGTCGCTGTTAACAAAATAAACTTTTACTACAATCATTAGTACTTAAAAATATCCATATTTTATTTACATTTATTCAACAATACATGCTGAATGTATGAAAAGAATATACAAGGTGACAATAGGATTTTTTTTCCCAAAAACCCATAACTTGATCCAGTCCTAAAAATTCTTATTGCCAATTATCAAAAAACAAAAATCAAAAAAAAAAAAGGAAAGAATCGTTAGTATGAAAAACCCCAACGCTGTTAGACTTTTCTTTATCACCTGTTTTCCAATTTTCCTTGTGCAGAGCGCATTCTTTATCAAGGCTTTGTGAGGAATACTTAATGGATGGATTTTCATCGAGTAAAGAATTCTCGTAATCCTAAAGTTTTCTTTTGGATGAAGTAAAATAGATTTGGATGTTTAGAAAATAAATGTGTTACCGTAAAGCCCATAACTTCGTATGGCAACCTAATTTCGGACAAATCGTCATACATTTTTAAACACAATTGTTCTATCTTTGGGCAATTATCTCAGAAATTTTTTTTGTTGTTTAGTTGTTTGAGAATGGCAGAAATCTCTTTTGAACAAGCGTGACTCAACAGTACTGTTGTGGCAGAAGGGTTACGTTAAAAATAAACGGTAAATTGTGTTTGTTTCATTCTCTGGAAACTTTGATGTAAGTAATATGAAGCTCATTAGTTTTTGTTTAAAATGCATAATAATTGGATAGAAATATGCTTTGTTATACTTATGTAAATATAATTTTCCTAACATTGGGTGTTCCTCATAAATTGGAAATTTTTTATGAAAAATGCAGGAATTTTGTGCCTAAATTCGGACAAATTAAAAAGACGTTGTATGCTATTGGTGAGTCAAAAGAGAAACATATTAAACATGGTTTTGGTGCATATGATATATTCCTTAGATATTAGACTGCAGAAAATTCTATTGAATGGTGTGAAACCTTGCACCAAACACCTAAATGTGGTTCAGTCCAAACTACAGATAATGTTCTAAGTTATTTCTATACCTAATTGTCAAGAATCTCACCAAGGTAATTTAGAAGCACATTTGCGGTTTTCTTGGGCCAGCGCTAGAACCAAAGATTTCTGAAGATCTGACAGATGTATTTTAGAGATTTTTTTAAATTTTTAATGTTGTGTTTTTTCATAACATTTTCTTACCCATTTACTTATTTGGTTTTGTGGCAGTATTTCTTAAAATTAAACATCTATTTCTGTATAGATAGTCCCACTGCAGAATTAAGTTAGTTCTTGGTTAGTTTTATATTGTGGCCATTGTTTTCCTAAACCGTCCAAAAAAAAAAATAAAACATTATATAACAGTTTCTTGTCCCAAACATTAGGGAAAAATATATTCTAACTTCGGACGACGATTTTTTTTTTAGCATTGTTATAGACAGGTTATATATTTTGATACATTGGATAGCACTGGCACTTTTTTATACCCTTTCTTCCCTTAACACCAGAAATCGTCTGGGCTGGATGACATACCAGCAATCGTTTAAAAAAAAAAATGTGCTCCAGAACTTTGATTAATCTGCAGTATTGATCAGACAAATAATGAAATCGTTGGGCACTTGACCTTTCTATCATCATATTTACTTTACTTTACTCCCGGATACGCTACAGCCCGACGGCTTTTATTGTTTGTCTTATTAAGATTAATGAGAAGATTGGTAGCGATCTGGCAGCCGTGGACTTCAACAAATTATTTTTTTAGCTGTGAAGTATAATAAAACCGTTTAACATAAAAATTACGGCTAATATATATTAAACCGCAAAAAACCCCCTTTATTTTAATCTTTAAAATTTTTTCGCAATTTGTTTTGTATCGTACACCCTGTAAATTTTCTGCATCTAATCCTCTTGGAATAATTAGGAAAACGTTTTTATTACGTATTTTCATGCTATAGTCTTAGTTCATGTTTAACATATTTTAAGAAAATTACCAGAAGTATTAAAGTGGTAAAATATTTCCCCTTTTCCATGGTGATATTAAAAAAGTTACCCTAAACTAACTTTAATATGTCAGGGCACATGAGTTGTTCCAAAATGTTTTTGCTAAAAACTTTTTAGCCCAAAAAGACAACAACAACGGCATGACTTATGTTCCTTCTCTTTCAGAAAGGTCACGGTAAAATGTATTGTTGTTTGGTGAAACAGGAATTTTTACAATACACTAATAGACCAGTGCTTGAGAGCCTTAAACATGTTGAGGGGGGGTTAAGTGTAAAAATACGGTTTTTAATCGATTCTCAGCAAAACCAAGATCCATAGCAAAATAAATGATAGTGTAAAACCAAAAAACACGCTTTTATATGCAACCGAGACTAAAAATTTGAAAAATAATTTTTTCATTACAAAGAGTTTGCATTACAGTAATAAAAAGGACAAACAATGGATCATAATTACTTTATACCTCAAAATGGGAATTGTAACAAAACTTAAGATAATAACAGAATAATTCACTTCAGAGTAAAGCGTGGGGTGCATTTTACTATTTTTTCATAACTTTTCCTCATAGATATTTACAAATGAACTAATTATAACATTTAATATATTAAGCACCCCACGCTTTTATTCTGAAGTGAATTATTCTGTTATTATCTTAAATTTTATTATAATTCTATTTTGAGGTATATAATTATGATTCATTGTTTGACCTTTATTACTGTAATACAAAAACTTCTTTGTAATGAAAAAATTATCTTCGAATTTTTTAGTTCGGTTGCGTATGATAATGTGTTTTTTTAGCTTATTTTAAACTATTATTTATTTTTCATTTTTTAGTTCGGATATATCAGTTAGTTTTCTGCGGACATGTGATATTGAAATGTTTCACGAACTATTTTGTAATCTAATCATTTCATTTAAAGCCTCACTCGTTGCATGGGGTTTCAGAACGCAACTAGTCCGAAACAAGTTTCTGTCAGCCTTATGCTGGAGAGTACGTCCGAAAACTGCTACGCATGCGCAGATCGCGCACTAGCTCTTTCTCTGTTACTCTCCTGCTTGTGCAATCTATAAAGGAATCTATTTATCCTGGCGATCCTAATCAGTGATAACGGGATACTGTTTGCAGATTATTGCATTGTCATGCGGATCCTTGATACGTGTGCAAAGTTTTCAAAGAAATCGAATCACTGGAAGTTGGTGAAAATTAAGCTAAAGATTCCATTACATACATACATACATACAACCCAAGCTAATAAAAGCGTGTTAAAAAAAAGTTAAATGATAAAGTTGTAGGTAATAAAAAGATACAATTTTGTATTTATCGCTCTCTGAAATTTTTGTAGGAAAACATTATATAATAACCAGGTTTTTGGTTTTTTATTTTATCTTTTACAAAAAATAAACTATTTTAACACAATTTGGTAAAAAACTGCTTTTGTTTTTAAAATATTATTTTCCTACATTTATTTTGACCTAATTTTGAAATATTATATTATATACTTATTTTTAATTGAAAATTCACGTGTCAAAATATCGGCATTTTCGGCAAAAGTCAGTGATCGCTTTTTGTTCGTTAAAATCTCTACTTTCTGATGGTGTAAAAAAATATACATTTACAACGGTGTCGTTCTGAGAAAAATTCAAGAAAAATTCAGAACTCGATTTTTCTTAAAATCATATAGACGGGGTCAACTTCATTTTTTAAACCAAAAAAGAAAAAAAATATAGTAGGACGAAACCAAATAAAAAATGAAGAGAAAATAACAAAAATGACAAGAAAAAAATTAATTACAGGTGATCTAAGTTCGGGGAAGGCGAAGCAGCGGGTGAGTTTCTAAGGGTAAAAAACGGTTTTTCTTGATTTCCGGCAAAAGTCCCAAATAAGTGAAAGCATTATGAACTTTCAACCAAACTAACGTATTGATACTTGGTGGTTTCATCATTAATTTATCGCTGTTTTAGGTTTAAACGTGTTAGCTCCTGTTTAGCCCAGATCTAGCCCTCTTGCAGGACTTACAAATAAAGTATACTCAAAATTAGATGCGGAAAAATACCTTTAGTAGCTATAGATGCAATGTGTTTTATACTGAAGTTAAGGTTGCTTTCAATATTAAATTAAGATCCTGCGAAAGATATCTGCATCGCTCTGCGTTTGTTTTCCAAGTCAGGTTTAGTGATGGGTTTAGGAACCTGAAAACTGGAGTGAAGGGTACTATCGTCGGCGAAACTATGAATGGAATTAGTTGTGGACGAGAGAAGGTCGTTGATGTGAAGAAGAAACAATGTTGGTGCCAGAACTGAGCCCTGAGGGACTCCAGCATTTACTTGGTGAAAGCTTGAAGAATGGCCGTCCACAATAACTGATATACGTCGATCAGATAGATAACTAGAGAGCCAAGTACAGAGTTTAGTTGAAAGACCATAGGAGGGAAGTTTATTAAGAAGTGCGGCATGCCAGACCTGGTCAAAAGCTTTGGATATATCAAGAGCAACGATCTGGGACTCACCTAGAAACTCAAGAGACTTATTCCAACAGTGTGATACGAAGGAAAGAAGATCTGCTGTAGATCTTTGTGGCGAAATCCATACTGCCTGTCATGCAAAAATTTTGTGTTTTTCTAAGTACTTAAGAATTTGTGAATTAATTAATTTTCCATTACTTTACAAAGAACTGAGAGAATTGAAATTGGTCTATAGTTAGATGGAAGAGATTTAGATCCTTTCTTGGGAATAGGTTGAACACGTGCAGCTTTCCAGCTTTCCGGAAAGATACCTGTGTCGTAAGAAATTCGAAAGAGCCGCTGGCATTGCCAACACTCTTTAATGGCAAGGCATTGGCAAAAAGGTATCAAAAGACGCGAAAGTGGGCAATTGGCCGTTATTAGGCCACGTGTTGCAGATAAAGTGATGGCATCCGTCATTAATAAGTTATTGGCAAAAAATGCGTTTAAGATGATGGCATCCATCATTAATAAGTTATTGGCAAAAAGATAACAAAAGACACGAAAGTGGGCAAATGCAGATACTCCCAAGCAGCAAGCTGACGTCTTATTGACGAAAATTGTCGCATATACTTTTTTTAAAAGCTAAAATGATGCGATATTTTATTTGAAAATTAAAATAGGAAAAAACTCCTTACTGCATGCAATTTCCTTGCAATGCAAAGTACCATCTCTCGGAACACTGTCCAACTTGGAGATGCAGATTTTTACACTAGCCGAAGATATTTCTTTCAAAGCTAAGTGAGATCACCTACCGCAGACCGCTCTCGAATTATTTTTGTCTAATGGGTACGGTTTAGACGATAAAAAGCGAAGATATTGCAGAAACGTAGTAGTTTATTGTCCATTACGCCATCTATCGGTATGTCAAAAAAACTATTAAATATATATAATATTTTTATTAACACGTCTTTAAAACTTTTAATAAAGTTTTAAACAAAATGTTTACAGCTCTAACAGTCTACTTGAATATCTTGCCTTCTCGACTAGCCATCACCAATTAATCACACAACACACACTTATTAGGTAATGAATACATTTAATTATGTCTATTAAAAAACTCTTTTCTTTAAAAAAGAAACTAAAAAGCTAGAAAACCACGTAGAAAACAAATGCACAAAGCGGTCACCTTCGGTCGAAATTAACGTAGCTAATTTTACCATCATTTTATTTTTATTCGCTCCAAAATACATAATAAACATTTTGTTTGACCTAATTTTTATTTGCATGATTTTTAACAATAAAATGTTATGAAAAGGCCATTTCCTTTAAATTATGTAAAAAAACATAAAATAATGTTGTTTAGCTGCCATTATAAATAAAACAGATCAAAAAAATTGCTTTAATGTTAGTTAAATACCAATGTTAATAATATGGTTTAAAAAGTATGAATATGCGTTGAAGGTTTGCCTTCAAAAATCCAATATTTATTTGCCTGCAACAAAAACGCGTGCTTTATTTAATCAGGATTGGTATGCCGCCATTTTTGTATGCTTGCCGGCAATTCGCCTGCATGTAAAATTTATTGGCAATTAAGTGTTTATTTAGGGTTGACTTTTTAATGCGTATAAGATGTTGGCATAATATTGCCACCAATTGCCAATGCTTTACCATCAATGCCAATATGAAAAATGTACATTGCCGGCAAATAGTGTTTGCTGGAAAAATGCTCCAGAAAAAGCGTCCCTCCGCGGGAAAACCGCTGGGAAAGAATTTTATTTATAGGGTTTGGATTAAGGTTTGGGAGTTAGATAGGGATTAATTAAAGCTAAATTTTTAAAATATCGTAAAGGGTTCTACGTTAATTGGGTCGCGAGTAAATTAAGATTTAAGGGTCGCGACGTTAACAAAACCCAAAATTGCGATTTTTAAGGGCCGTCGCGAGATTCATTTCGGGGTGAAATAAGCTGCTTCGCGATTGGTCAGAACCACTATAGGCTTTCGGAACCCGCCGGCATATTATAAAAACACCGTGTTTTTTACGGAAGAAAAAGAGATTTTGTCTAGACTTAGTTCACGTCACATCGAGACTTATAAAAATCTCTCAGCATCCCTAAGTGCGTTTTGAGCCCTCAATTGCTGATCGGTGCGCCTGTTAATCGTTCATAATACACCCTAGACTTGCAGATACTAGGGGTGAAAAGAAGGGATTAGCACTTGTGAATTGGCCATTCTATTTCAAAAGCCAGTTGGTATTTGGTAGAATTTCCTTTTCTGAAGAAGTAAAAACCAATTAAGAAGATATCGCGACGCGGTTTAATTAACGGGTGATTAAGAGGTAAAAGAAAGTCCGCGGAGTACGTGATCTGCCTACGACCGTACTCAGGAACTGGGATAGTGCTCTATCGTTCCTAGGTAAAAGCTTTCTTCGAAAATCCGTTTCTAAGTTTTTCCTGAGCCGGGGCGAAAATTCAGCTGGTCCATAATTGTTGGTACTTGATTGATTACTTTTCTAATTAATAGACTAATTTAAATTTTGTTTAGTCTTAGACTAATCTGGAATAATAAACAAGCTATCTGAGGTATAGCTCGTTATAAAAGCAAAGAGCTTTCAATTTTTTGACGGGGACTATTGTTATTGTGTTTAAAACAATTAATATAAAATTAATTTAACCAATTAACGATTACTCGTTAATTACATAAACAATTAACCTTGGAATGATCACATAAAATCAATAATAAACACTAATAAGGAAACCCGTCAAATAAACACTTGGGCCGTGAGTGAAAAACAATTAAACTAAGCACAATTAGGACTTTGGAGGTTGCTAAAAAGTTTTAGGCATTAGCAAAAGTTAGTTTGCTAGGGCGAAATTAAAATAATTAGTTTATAGAGCCATTGTATATATTAGCTTTTAAGTTTTCTATTGTAAAGAGCTCTATAAAAAACGTAAGGACTTCCCTTCTTATCCCCTTAAGGACCGACTGTCCAGAAATTTCGTTCTTAGTGCCTATTCCATATATATAAAAATTTTCTTTGTTAATTTCCATTATGGAAAATAACTTTAATCCAAGCATGCATCGTTATTCATCAGAGGCTAATTTAGCCCAAACAAACTTTACTCTGTCCGGCACGACTCCCCCTTTAAATAATTCCAGTCACATTGGGGCGGCGAACACAATTCCAGGTTCGCCGGGTGGAAGGCGGGTTTTCCCCTCATCCTACGGGATGAGGCCTCTTCAAGAGGCCATAAATGTGACTGCCCCCGATATGACTCATTCCTATGAGTCAGACCGCTTCTTAATGTATAGTAACTAACTAGTGATCAGATTTTTAAGGCCGCCACGCAGGAAGAATTCCAAACAGGAACATCCGGGAATCCGGGAGAGGTTGCTAAGGCAACCCGGTCTGGACCGGTAAGATCAGGTAGGGTAGCGGATCAAATCCAATTTTTGAGACCCTCAGCGTCGCATCTGAGGACAGCCTCAGTGGGGTGTACCCATTTAGGCCGGCTACCCCTGATTCTACAAATAAAAGCATTCAGGATGACAAGCTGCGTTCGCGGCGTGATCCAGACCTTTTAATATGGGTAAATCGACCTACACGGTATAAATATTTTAAACGGTAATATAATATACAGGGTGTTTTATTTTAAAAAAGTAGATTTTTTGCAATAAATCCAAAACTCGGTGTTAAATTGTTTTTATGTTGGCAGCAGCACATTAATAAGCAAAGAAAATACTAGAACTTCACTAATTTATCCAACATCGTATCTTCAATAATACAGAAGGCAATAGTGTCGACTTGGGCTGAATCACCCTGTAGAGCGTGTCTACTTCAGTTCGCACTATAGGGGAAAACTTTTTTTTATTATTAATTTTACGAAAAAAGTGTTTTCTTAAAATAGGTTCTGCTTGGTTTAAACCCAAAATGCAATTATCAGACCTTAATTTTTTTGCGGTGGTATACGATTATGTCAAAAATATAAATTTTGCTCAAGAGGAAAGTAACTCTTATTTTTGTTATGATATCATAAATTTTTATAAAGAGAAGATGTTTTAGAAATAAAAATACCACATACCATAAGGCAATATTATATAAAAAAAATCTGCATTAACGGAGTAAATTTAGGTTTGTTCATTAGTGCATATGTTACGCACAAATATCGAAAAGCTCAATGAGCGGAAATAACGTACACAACGCGTTATGGACGAAGGTAAATGACCAAACACCGAAATTAAATAAGTTTTCGTTTTATGGTCGCGAACTTATGATCACAACGCGTCGTGGTCATTTTAGAAGCCACCACGACGCGAAGTGGATGGTTTAAATCGACTGAACACCGGCTTCTTCCTGTCTTAACTACTTTCCTTAATGCGGTGCACCATTTCACGTTTGTACTTTAGTTGTTAGTTTGACTTCAAGCAGAGTGAGTCATTTTAAATCCCAGATGTTGACAGAGGCAGGCTAGCGCCAAGAAATGTTTTGGCTGTGGTTTTAAGTGTACCTGAGTCTGGTATGTACCAACTACGCACTAAAGAAGGTGTACTGGAGCGAATGTATGGTCGAAATGAGTTTACTTTTGCTGATTCCAACTTTATTGATCAATCGGATGTCCCAAGCAATTCATTAACTTTAAGAAAAGCTTCAGCTTTATCTTCAGGCTCCAAACAAGGATTTGTGTTATGTCATTATAAGCGTTATTGTAACACTAATAAATGCCATTGCCGTTCTAAGCAAGTATTATGCAACTCCAAGTGCCACAACAGTAGCTCTTGTAAGAACAAATAATTTGTTACAATGTGGTTCAATCTACAATTAAGTCGTTTATCTATTTTAGATAAAATTACTTATTTTAGTTGTTTAAAACTATTATTTTTTGCTAGTTGTTTACTTGTTTAAAATTACGAAGTACCTATTATTTTCATGTTTAAGAATATTTCCAACTTTTGAACTATATTCTGTCTTATGTTAACTAAATCTTAAGTTATGTATTTATTTTCAAAATATATGACGCTTTCACTATATTTTAAGGTGTTTAAGTATGTGGTCTCTTTTAATAAATAATTCATCGTTTTATGGTCGTTCTTCAAACGAACAGAACGCGTTGTGGTTGCTTCTAAAATGAACACAACGCGATGCGGTCATGAATTCACGACCATAAAACGAAAAACTATTTAATTTCGGTGTTTGGTCATTTACCTTCGTCCATAACGCGTAGTGTGCGTTATTTTCGCTCAATGGGCATTTTCGATATTTGTGCGTAACACATACTTATTTCGAAATGTAATATGTAAAGAAAGCTCAACTGTCAAAACATAAAAAGTCACACAAACGCCCGTTATCGCAAAAAAAAATGGTAAGAAAAGTTTTTCTTTTAATAAAAGAAATGCATATTTAAAAAGCTAGACTACTGTAATGCCCAGCAAAATTGATTCATATTTTAAATAATTTAAGTGCATAAAATTTTATTTAAAATTTTAAATCAAAGACGATGTTTTATAACAATAAATTAATAAATTTTTATACTGGATTAAAGTTTTGTTTTTATAAACTACTAAAAATTTTATTAAAAAAAAATAAATAGAAGTTTATTTAAAAGTTTTTATTGAGTTAAGGTTGTGTATTTTAAATAATATTAAAATAAATTAATTTTATTTGTTTATGAAGAAATCTATTTTCCAAGTCTAATAAATAAAAAAATATATCCAACAATATTTTTTTTTAATATGACAAAAAATGTATTTATTTTTATATTCTGAATTTTATTAAAAAAAAAAACTTTAAGTAATCTCGCTTCTAATTTATACACTTTATATGTGTCCCAAATTCGACCTCCCTTGGAATATTGTTCTCATATCTGGGGCATGGCGTCCCCCACAACCTTAAGCATTCTCGATTCTTTTCAAAGAAGAGCTATTCGTCTCATTAATGATCCTTCACTTACAGAAAGGCTTCAATCTCTTGGCCATCGTCCGGCTGTTGGAGATTTATCGCTTTTTATAGGTACTTCTATGGCTTCTGCTCTGAAGAATTATCCAGTATAGTTCCTCACGGTTCCCAACAGAGAAACTCGTGGTTCCGCGTGTATGCATCCCTATACGGTCCAACTGGACAGGCCCCGAACTTTCCACTTTGTTCGTTCTTTTATCCCAAATCTTCAAGTATTTAAGTCCCGTGTCAACAAACTCCCTCTTACCTCGCTTAAGACACCCACGGTACGTTAGTATTTAGGCTTTAAGCCTTCGTGTTTTGTCCAAAGATAAAAAAAAGTAAAAATTACAACTCGGTCAGAAGTAAAAGAAAAATAATTCTAAGTTACCTTTATAAAATGAAAGTTAATCCTGTGTCGTTACTCATCATTAACACCCGCGGTTACTAGGGATTGACCGGACCGAGATCAGACAAATCAGACTCGTGCGGTTTAAGTTAGTTCTCATCCAAAGTTTGTGCGGTTCAAAACTCGAATTCCAGCCACCATCCGATGGTACGAGGGTGCCATCGGATGGTTAATGTCAGTTTTTTTATTAAAAAGAGTCTATTCTAATCCAATGCTCTTATTTTTTTAATATAACTTTAAAGAAAAAAATTGCCAGTAAAAACTATGAGGATATTTCCCTAACCCCTTTGGTATAGTACGCCTCTGACTACAATTTAGATGTTTTGATCTCAAAATTCGATTAAGCGTTAAAACTTTATGCAGTTTAACAAGTTTTATTATTTTAGCCAAAACGATTTTACAAATATACAAACCATACTCAGGGTGCGCCTTTTGAAGCTGACGAAAATACCAATTTCAATTTTCTCAGTTCTGTGTAAAGTATTGGAAGGAATTGATTGAATTCACGGAATTCTTAACGTGATGCTTGAAAAACACAAGATTTTTGCATGACGGGCCAGTATGGATTTCGCCACAAAGATCTAGAGCAGATCTTCTTTCCTTCGTATCACACTGCTGGAATAAAAAAAAAAAAAATGTAGACGTCTTGAGTTTCTAGGTGAGTCCCAGATCGTTGCTCTTGATATATCCCAAAGCTTTTGGACCAGGTCTGGCATGCCGCACTTCTCAATAAACTTCCCTCCTATGGTCTTTCAACTAAACTCTGTACTTGGCTCTCTAGTTATCTATCTGATCGACGTATATCAGTTATTGTGGACGGCCATTCTTCAAGCTTTCACCAAGTAAATGCTGGAGTCCCTCAGGGCTCAGTTCTGGCACCAACATTGTTTCTTCTTCACATCAACGACCTTCTCTCGTCCACAGCCTAATTCCGTTCATAGTTTCGCTGACGATAGATACCCTTCACTCCAGTTTTCAGGTTCCTAAACCCATCACTAAACCTGACTTGGAAAACAAACGCAGAGCGATGCAGATATCTCTTTCGCAGGATCTTAATTTAATATTGGATTGGGGCGCCAAGAAATCTCGTCCATTTTAATGCATCCAAAACACAATCATGTTCCTTGTCGCGAAAAGAGTCACCAAATACTCATCCTCTACTTATGAGCGGCCAAGTTTTGCAGAAGCAAAGACACCTTCAATCTTGTGGGCGTCACATTTGAAAGTAACCTTAACTCGGCATAAACACATTGTATCTATAAGTCACGGCGGCTTCAAAGGCTTGGATTATCTCAGTTAATCGAGCCAAGGACAATGTTTTCCGCAGCTTCTAATTTACATGCACTTTATATGTGTCCCAAATCCGACCTTCCGTTGGAGTAGTTGTTCTCGTATCTGGGGCATGGCGCCCCCACAACCCTAAGCATTCTGGATTCTATTCAAAGAAGAGCTGTTCGTCTCATTAATGATCCTTCACTTATCGATTGATGAGATAAGGTCACGACATTCGCCATATTGGCTAGCGCGGCTGTGACGTCAAGTCGGGCCATTTTCGGCCATGTTTGATTTTAGGCAGATCAGTGGCGTAGAATTAGGGAGAAAACAAAAAGAACTGTATGTTGTAAACAAAATTTATTGGATTATTTTAATAGGCATAACCTAAAACAAAAACATAAATGTGGTTTAAATATTGAAAATTAAGATTTAACCAAACATACCAAATATCCAAAAGTTTATAATAAGGAAGATACGGGGGTGTCATAGTAAAAAGAAAAAGTAAATTTATTTCGATAATTGTTCCCCCTTTTTAAATATCTTAATAAAACGGTATCTCGGGGTTTTTAAACATTAGCTTTTCAGATCGAATATTAATTTTTGTGTGTAGACTAGAGGGCGATGGGTACACTATTTAAAATTCTTTAAAACTACCCAATTTTTTGTTACTACTCTGTATGTATGTAAACTAGTAAGCTTCTCTATGCTTTCTGCACAAAAAAAGGTATACTTAGTAAGAATCGGTCTTGACAACCGTTTTTAAGGTATTCACATTTTAGTTGTTCAGTGCACCCGAAAGTATGTATGTGCCTTCAATAACATCGTATTAGCTATAATTACAACTGCTCAGATATAAATAGCTGATAGCTAAAAACTCTTGGATACCGAGTTTTATTAAAATGTTTAAAACATATCAGAAATTATCGAAATGCATGAATAAAAAATATTTATATCCCGTATCCCCGTATCTTCCTTATCATTAACTTTTGGATATAGGTATGTTTGTTTAAATCCTAAATGGGTATTTTCGCATAAGAAATCTGTGGTTTTTCTGTGTACCATTAATTAGCGGACACTCATCAGTATCATATGTATATAAAAACACGAATGACTGAAAACTATTCGACTAAACACTATCAAAATCTCTAAAATAAAACGAGTCCCAACCAATAATATGTGAAGTCTCTAAACTAACCAAAAACATTAACAACTGGAAATCCTTGCAAAATATACAACCAAAATGAAAATGGCAAATTTCCACAGTTTTTACCAAACAAAGCTTCAACAAGGCACGACTCTGTCATCAGCTGATAATGCTACCAACTTTGAACAGAACTGCCAACCGAAATCGTAATTCTACACCCTCACGTCCCTGACAAAGGCTATCACCGGTCTTGCTTATGTCTAAACCCTTCTCATAAAGAAACTCTGTAATGATAATCAGTATGAAACAGAAATATTAGGTTAAAAAAACTATTTTATTTTTCAACATAGTCTCCTAACAAGTTAATACATTTAGTGTATCTTTTTTCTAAACCCATGATTCCCTTAGAAAAAAATTCTTTGTCTTGACCCTCCAAAAATGCCTCTACTGCGGCCATCACTTCACTGTCGTCCTCAAATTTGTTGCCCCGGAGGTGTTCTTTGAGCCGAGGAAAGAGGTAGAAGTCACTGGGAGCTAGATCTGGCGAATAGGGTGGGTGTTCAAGCAGTTCGAACCCCGTTTCTTGAATGGCAGCCATCGCAACTGCGGCTTTGTGAGCCGGGGCATTGTCTTGGTGAAACAGCACTCCAGCTCTCAGTTTACCACGTCTTTTCGACTTAATAGCCTCTCGTAATCTTCTTATTTGGTCTGCGTAGTAAGAGCCTGTTATAGTAGCCCCCTTTTCCAAATATTCCACCATAATAATTCCTTCAGCATCCCAGAAAACAGACGCCATAACCTTTCCCGCTGAACTTGACACTTTGAATTTCTTCGGCGTTGGTGAAGAGGCTCGTTTCCAAGTCATTGATTGCTGTTTGGTTTCGGGATCAAAGTGGTGGATCCAGGTCTCGTCCATGGTTACAAAACGCAGCAGAAAATTTTCCTTATCGGCCTGGAACCTTTGAAGATTCACCCTCGAAATGTCGACTCGTTTCTTTTTTGCTCGTCGGTTAACATTCTAGGCACCCAACGCGCAGAGACCATTTTCATATGCAATTCGTTGACAATGATTTTTTGAACGCTGCCATACGAGATCCCTGTAACCTCAGCTACATGCCTCACGGTCACTCTTCGATCGGCCAACACGATATCTTCCACTTTTTTATGTTTTCTGCAGTAAGAGACGTGGATGGGCGCCCCTCGCGATGTTTCATCTTCAGTGGAGGTTCTTCCCAGCTTAAATTATTTTGCCCAACGTGCGACTGTGGAATAGGGAGGGGCAGAGTCCCCCAATGTTTCCTCTAAGTCGCTGTGTATGTCTTTGTAGACATTTTTTCAGGCAGAGGTACTTGATGACAGCTCTTACTTCATTTTCTCCATTTTCATGTGTTCTCTTCGACAGTTCGTATTCAAATGAATGTCCCAAAAATGACGACCTAAAAAATTTTTTTTGTCAAAAACTAGTGGATATATAAGCTAGCGAATAAATAATAATTCGGATTTTTGTGCTTTCTAGAAATACTGGATTATCATTAGTTATTGATTTTTTGCCGGCGTTGTGCTATTTAATTTACTGGCATTGCCAACACTCTTTAATGGCAAGGCATTGGCAAAAAAGGTATCAAAAAGACGCGAAAGTGGGCAATTGGCCGTTATTAGCCACGTGTTGCAGATAAAGTGATGGCATCCGTCATTAATAAATTATTGGCAAAAAATGCGTTTAGGATGATGGCATCCATCAATTAATAAGTTATTGGCAAAAGATAACAAAAGACACGAAAGTGGGCAAATGCAGATACTCCCAAGCAGCAAGCTGACGTCTTATTGACGAAAATTGTCGCATATACTTTTTTTAAAGCTAAATGATGCGATATTTTGTTTGAAAATTAAAGTAGGAAAAAAACTCCTTACTGCATGCAATTTCCTTGCAATGCAAAAGTACCATCTCTCGGAACACTGTCCAACTTGGAGATGCAGATTTTACACTAGCCGAAGATATTTCTTTCAAAGCTAAGTGAGATCACCTACCGCAGACCGCTCTCTAATTATTATTGTCTAATGGGTATGGATTTGAGACAGATAACAAAGCGAAGATGTTGCAGAAACGTAGTAGCTTATTGTCCATTACGCCATCTATCGGTATTCGCTCCAAAATACATAATAAACATTTTGTTTGCCCTAATTTTTATTTGCATGATTTTTAACAATAAAATGATTGTGAGAAAGGCCAAGAATTTCACACGCACTAAGTGCTGTAAAAAAAAGAACATAAAAGATAATATTGTTTAGCTGCCATTATAAATAAAAACAGATCAAAGAAATTGCTTTAATGTTGAGTTCTAAGTACCAATGTTAATAATATGGTTTTAAAAAGTATGAATATGCGTTGCAGAGGTGTGCCGTCAAAATCCAATGTTTATTTGCCTGCTACAAAAACATGCGTTAGCTTTATTTAATCCAGGATTGGTATGCCCATCCAGTTTTTTGTATGCTTGCCTGGCAATTCGCCTGCATGTAAAGTTATTGGCGAATTAAGTGTTTATTGAGGGTTGTCTTTTTAAATCCCATCTATTATTGATCTGTAATACCTTAGAAACGGAATATGTTATGGTAGCAATAATACCTGCTATCACACCTAGAGCATTATAAGCGGGCATTATGATAATGCCCGCATTATAATGCCCTAAATGCGCCATTGTGGAAATTTTATTGCTTAGCCAATTTTATTTCTCTCTACAATAAAGATCAAGTTTTATACAAACATATGTGTATTAAAATATAATCAATAACTTACCAGTTCCACGAAAATATGCCATTAAAACGGTTTCACGGTTATTTGAAGAATTGCGTTCGCATCTTTCCAAATACCAAAACATGCCATACTCCCGATCATACTGTTGCCTTGACTTAACTGGCAAGAGACTTTCTCGGTCGCTTTTATGGCCTTTTCTCTATATTTTTGTGGAATTTCTTCCATTTTAAGCAAATCGTTAAATAAAAAATGCCAACTGACTAACTGATAGAAATAATCATCAAGTCAAAACTTAACACCAGTGCATTATCTACTTACGTATACAGGTACAGGTGCGACTTATTTTTTATATTGCGAATAAATAATGTAATTGAGTTATTGAAAAACTCTTTTTAGGGTAAAACATAAAGCATTGTATGCACCACGGGGTTTACTGGACTATAATGCCCATAAGGCGGAAATCTAGCCCCTCAGGGTGACTATAGTCCTAGTAACGCCCTTGATACATAAATAGCTATTTTCGCCCCCATCCTTAGGCATTAAATTTAAGCACAAAAGAATTCAGTGGGATAGTTTATTGACGTCATTTATTGCTGGTGACATTTTAAAATATTATTTTTAATTCCGTAAAGAGCAAATCTTTACAATTTTGATTTCAAAACTGATTTTAGTTCAATCACAAGCTTTTAGCTTTACAGCGATTTTTATCCATTTTAATTGGATATATTTTAAATTGATACTTCCATTTGGGGGACGAAAAAAATAAATCGTAGCTTTCCACTTTTTTAATTGAAGATGTTTCATTTTAACTTTTTTCGGCGACAAAAAGCACGATTTGCTGAGAGAGACTTAAATTAATAATTTATAACTTGACTTTTATTTCATTTACACTCTACCAGTGGTGTATCCAAAGGCGTTATAATGACAAAAAGTTAAAGCTTTACTAAGACTTAAATTATTAATGTATCCCACCAAAAACATAAATGTAGAAAAATAAATATTTTATTGACGGACTAGAGCCATTTTATCCCATAGGTTCTCTGGGACAGTATAAGCAAAATATCTAACTATAATATGAAATATAAATATATATATATATATATATATATATATATATATATATATATATATATATATATATATATATATATATATATATATATATATAAATACTAATGGAAATTGTATATAAAACAACATTAAATACGTTTATAAAGCTTTAACAAACAAAAAAACTAAGGCAATCATCAATGATCTCAGGAGGACAGGGCCCAACAAGAATCTACATCGAAACATCACTATAGAATATTCTCCTTCTCAATTGAGCTTTAACCTGAGTTATTGAATGTAAGAAAAAATCAATGTTGCTGGCAAACACTGGAGAACATTTCATAGTTCGTTCGATGAAACGGTACATAGCATGACGTACGAGGTCTGACGTAGGAGTCTGACGTAGGAATTTATCGTTTGGGATGACGTAGGAGTCTGACGTAGCAGCCTGACGTAAAAATTTGACGTATTTGACGTAGCAACTTTGACGTAAAAAAAAACCAGAGAAAATTTAGGAACATTGACCTCGACGTCCGCGCGTGGGCGCGATCCTGAGTAGTATCGGCTTCCGTTTTTAAAAATTTTTGCGACATAATAATATTTGTTTCGGTTTCCTTATTTTTAGAAAATGCATATAACATACAAATAAAATTGTTGTTGTTGTTTTTACAAAATGCTACGCAAATATTTGTTATTTTTAAAATTCCAACAATAATAATGCGGTTTTCAGGCTTCCTTATTTTTCATAAACATTAACACAAATATTTTTTTCGAAATACAATAATAATGCGGTTTTCAGGCTTCCTTATTTTTCAAAATTCTAACAATAATATTATTTTACTGCTTATCAAGACTTATTTTTCGAAAATATTTTTAATTTGTGTTGTTTGGTACAAAAATATACCGTGAGAATCAAAACGGAAGTACTTGTTTTGAAAATAAAAATTGAGAAAAGAGTATATAGGATCTTGGACATGCCATTTAAACACATGTAAATTTTGTAGTCAAACATGGACAAAGAAGGAACCTATGGACAATTAAGTATATATTGGACAAAATCTCATAGCGTTTATATGGGAATTTTGTTAAAGATAATGGGCTAAGTCTGATATGGACGGGGGAAATTTCGGCAAGAAAACAATATATTTATTTTAACGTATATTATTTATTCTACTAATTTAAATGTAGCAGGACAATAAGTCTAACAATTGATTCTCTTGGTAATTCAGCTTTTATTTAGTCCTAACTCCAACAGTTGTTTAATTAATCGTTGCTTTTCAATTTGTTTTTCTTTGTACATTTTCCTGATGGAAAGTCCTTTTCGTTATTACTTGGAAAACAAACGCAGAAGCGATGCAGATATCTCTTTTCGCAGGATCTTAATTTAATGTTGGATTGGGGCGCTAAAAATCTCGTCCATTTTAATGCATCCAAAACACAATCATGTTCCTTGTCGCGAAAAGAGTCATCAAATACTCATCCTCTACTTATGAGCGGCCAAGTTTTACAGAGCAAAAAGACACCTTTAATCTTGTGGGCGTCACATTTGAAAGTAACCTTAACTGGCATAAACACATTGTATCTATAGCCACGGCAGCTTCAAAAAGCTTGGATTTCTCTTTCGAGCCAAAAAGTATTTTCCCCTTCTAATTTATACACTTTATATGTGTCCCAAATCCGACCTCCCTTGGAATATTGTTCTCATATCTGGGGCATGGCGTCCCCCACAACCCTAAGCATTCTTGATTCTATTCAAAGAAGAGCTATTCGTCTCATTAATGATCCTTCACTTACAGAAAGGCTTCCCTCTCTTGCACATCGTCGAGCTGTGGGGGATTTATCGCTTTTTATAGGTACTTCCATGGCTTCTGCTCTGAAGAATTGTCCAGTATAGTTCCTCCACTTACGGTTCCCAACAGAGAAACTCGTGGTTCCGCGTATGCATCCCTATACGGTCCAACTGGACAGGCCCCGAACTTCCCACTTTGTTCGTTCTTTTATCCCTAGAGTTTCTAGGTTGTGGAACCTGCTGCCCGCGGAGGTCTTTTCCTTCCCCCCAAATCTGGGCCTTCCTTGTCTGTCTTCAAGGAAGGTAAACGCAGATGGCGCGTGAGTCGACTTTATCGTTTGCCCGCCAAATTCAAATTATATAGCTGTGCTATTTTGCCCTTAATGTTAGGTACTTGTTTTTGTTTCCTATTAATATAAAATATTGGGGTTTAGTTCAATAATTACACACACCTAATTAAAAATGTCATTTATTTGGTTTTATAAAGATTTTTTCTTACAGATAACCATGTCAATATTACCTTAAATTATCTGTTGAAAAGCACAAATTTAATATATACACTGTGATCACTAATAAAAGTCAATATTCAAAGTCCAATTAAAGGTAAAAAACCACGAAACACACAATAAATCACAGAAAATGTAAACAAACTGTCAAACAAATCGGCCATTGAAAAATATCAAACACAAATATCGAATAACATTTCGGCGTGACTGCCTGCGGCAACGTTTGTCAAGTTAAAAATATTCGATTCATGGTATATTTTCTTTCTCTTAATTAGATGTGAGCCAAAAAGGACATTAAAGTTTACATGCAGAAATTGTAAACAACTTGGCAACCAGGGCAAAGCGATGATTGCTCCATCTACGATAGCCTGCCATGATGAAAGACAAAGACATATTTATTGGAACTTGCGTTAAACCAGAAAGAGATAAATTAAAAGCCTAAATACTAACGTACCGTGGGTGTCTTAAGTGAGGTAAAAGGGAGTTTGTTGACACGGGACTTAAATACTTAAAGATTTGGGGGGAAGGAAAGACCTCCGGGGGCAGCAGGTTCCACATTCTAGAAACTCTATGGGATAAAGACCGAACAAAGTGGGAAGTTCGGGGCTTGTCCAGTTGGACCGTTTAGGGATGCATGACGCGCGGAACCACGAGTTTCTCTGTTGGGAACCGTGAGTGGAGGAACTATACTGGACAGTTCTTCAGAGCAAAAGCCGTGGAAGTACCCTATAAAAGCGATAAATTATTTTAAATTGTATAAGTTTTTAAAAAGGAAAACATTGATTTTGTCAGTAAAACGGCCCAATACGAGATTAAGCCGTTAACCTATCGTCGCAGGAGTCGATCAGGCGTGTTCTGTCTAATCTCTAGCTGCTTGTATTCTACACCCTAAAACTCAATTAACTCAGGGCGTTGATTTACTGTAAGATTTAGCTGATATATTTTTGTTTTTACGATCAGCCCTGTATACGGGGCTCATATTTGGTGAGCTCATCTAACCGGGTATCCTCCGAATATTAATTCGCCGCGCTGTAGTTAATCCCAAAATCCCCTCTTGGGCACTGTACACTATTTTTCCTACGACCACAAATTATTCACCAAAAAAATAAATAAATTAAAGTTTGTCTGTTCAGAAAAAATAAAAAACAATTGAGAACTTTGCAACACTAGGGTGATATTTACTTTGCAACACTAGTGTGATATATACTTTTCCTCACTGCTATATTATACTGTTTTGACAATATTTTTACATCGAAAATCACCTACCTAGAAGCATTATATAACTTTTATCATTTTGGAATTTAAAAAGGCCCTCACTTAATAAAAATTGTATGGTTTGTTAGGTAATAACGCTAATAGTTTAATACGGTTTTCTGCTATTATAAGTGTTTTTTAAAAATTATCGATTCTTACATATTTTAGACACTCTTCTAAATAAAACGTAAAGTGGTGCATATCCAAAATATTCCGTTTTTTAAAAAATATCAGTAAATAAACTTACGGGACCGGGGAGTGAAAAGGGGTGCTGGGTGGGGTAAAATTGGTAAAACGAGTTAATGAAACTGAACATCACATGTAAAATTAAGTAAAAATAACAGTTTTTCCTCATATTTTTAAGAAAAAATATAAAAAATATGAAAATTGTAAATGCATAACCTAAAGTCCTTAAAGTAAGGAAAAAACGACTACCAAACGTCGGTTACCATGCAAAATATGGAAAGCATTTGGCAACGTCGGAAGGGTCTGATTCTATTTATGAATGGATAAAAGAAAGTGGATTCATAAAGTGTGTATTAGCCTTAGGTTTAATTAGGGATTAAAAAAAAAAGATTTAACTAGTTGTTTGAGTACACGAAGAAGAGAGGAAGGAATTTGATCTATAGGCTTTTTTTCTCTGGCGCTTTAGGTCGAACGGTCAAGCGGCAAGGCTGCCTCTATAAAGTACGTGCTCAAAGGTAGAAGGGAGATTTTAAATTTGATCTACTTACCTGACAACACTGTGCCAGTCAGTGAAAGTTGTTTTTGTGGTTATGTCTATTTTTGTTTATGTTTTTATTTTTCGTAAATTTTAATAAATATAAAATAAGATGATTTTCGCTAATTTGGGTTCTACCGTTTAAGGTAAATAAAAAGTTTTTTACTGTCACTACAATAAATATGTCACTTGCAAAACCA